>JAUMHN010225183.1:0-20516 GCA_032360265.1 Heliamphora ciliata | reverse complement strand
TCGACTTGGCTTTGTCGTGGGCACCCCGTGGCATCGACTTGGCACGTCATGGGCACCCTGTGGCATCGACTTGGCCTTATCGTGGGCACCCCGTGGCTTCGACTTGGCACGTCATGGGCTATCCGTGGCATCGACTTGGCCTTGTCTTGGGCACGCTGTGGCATCGGCTTGGCCTTGTCATGGGCACGCGGTGGCATCGACTTGGCATTGTCATGGGCACCCCTTGGCATCGACTTGGCACGTCATGGGCACGCGGTGGCATCGACATGGCCTTGTCATGGGCACTTGGTGGCATCGACTTTGCCTTGTCATGGACACCCCATGGCATCGACTTAGCACGTCATGGGCACCCCGTGGCATCAACTTGGCCTTGTTGTGTGCACCCTGTGGCATCGACTTGGGCTTGTCGTGGGCACCCCGTGGCATCGACTTTGCCTTGTCATAGGCACGCGGTGGCATCGACTTGGCCTTGTAATGGGCACCCAGTGGCATCGACTTGGCTCGTCATGGGCACCCCATGGCATCAACTTGGCCTTTTCTTGGGCACGCTGTGGCATCAACTTGGCCTTATCCTAGGCACGCGGTGGCATTGACTTGGCATGTCAGGCTCGGGAGGAGCTAGAACAGAAGGGTTTTGCAGGTACTATCGCACAGCATCAAAGGCATCTTAGTATTTCTGATCCCATTCGAACTTGACTACTTTCTTCAGTAGACGAAAGTGCGGTTCACAGGTAGTTGTCAGTTTTGCGATGAATCAACTGATAAACTGTATCTTACCCAAAAAGCCCCTGACTTCTCGTTCAGTCTTCGGAGGAGGCATTTTCAAATTTTCTTTAATCTTCGAAGGGTCAACTTTGATGCCTCATTGAGTGGTCATGAATCCAAGCATCTTTCCAGCGGTGACTCCAAAAGCACATTTCTTTGGGTTGAGCCGCATCTTGTACTTTCGAATCCCTTCGAAGAACTTTTGCAGTGCCGTGATGTGGCTATCCCGGTCGTTAGACTCGACTATCATATCATCCACGTACACTTCGACCTCTTTATGTATCATATCATGCAGTAAGGTAGTGGCAGCCCTTTGATAGGTTACCCCTGCATTCTTCAAACAAAACGGCATTACACGATAACAATAGGTGCTCCAAGGCGTGGTGAACGTCATCTTTTCTCTATCCTCGGGATCCATCAGAATCTGGTTATATCCGGAGAAGCCATCCATGAATGATAACAACGCGTGCCCCGCTGTACTATCTACTAAGACGTCAATGTCCGGCAGTGGAAAGTCGTCCTTCGGCCTAGCCTTGTTGAGATCTCGAAAATCCACGCAGACTCGGATACGATCGTCCTTCTTAAAACTGGTACAATGTTGGCTACCCATTTCGGATACTCAGTTACCATCAAGAATCTAGCGTTGATCTGTTTGGCAACTTCTTCTTTGATCTTTAGAGCCGAATCTGGCTGGATCCGTCTTAATTTTTGTTTGACAAGTTTAGCATCAAGGTATAAGGGGATATGGTGCTGGACAATATCACGCTCAATTCAAAGTATATCTTCGTAAAACCACGCAAACACATCTTTGAATTCTTTTATTAAAGCTATTAATTATTTTTATTCAATTATGGATAAAGAAAAATCAATTTGAACATTTTACGGGTTAGTTTCATTACCTAGATTTATTGACAAAATTTCTTCAATTATTGGTTGGGCACGCATTTCTTCTTCCCTTTTTATTTAAAGTTTTATTTCTTCGGGAATATCTCCGTCGAATTCAAAATCGTCAAAAAGCGTATGAAATAAATCTAATAAAGTAGAGTAACCGAAAATCTTGTTCATTTCATTAAAAACAGAGGGAATTACAAACTCGATGGTAAAGGCAAGGAGAGGAGCACCAACAGATGTGCCCTCGACTACAGACTCCGACTCAAACTTGAACTCGGGATAGACGACCTGCATATTACAAGACTCGAGGGTCCAGATTTTCACTTCTTTTGTAGCCGCGTCAACGATAAGCTTGGTGCAATCTACCGGTGCACTAAAGCCCATCATGAAACAGTCTGATTTAGTTATACGCAGCTGAGCCATCTTCTCATTGAACAGCACTCCCAGGTCAGTACCGTCGAGTTTGTCGGCCCAATCTTCTTCCTAAACCATCTTTTCTTCCTTTTCCCCTTCCACTGTCTCTTCCTCTTCTGTGTTAGACAACTGATGGCTGAAAAAGATCTCCAACCCTGGCAGCTTTTGATTGGTTTCTTCGTCGATCCACAGCTCTGAAAAACCACAATACAAGAAACCTTCCCCTTCCTTGACGAAGTATCCATTGAGTGTCCCGGAATAATTGGCCTTTCGTCTCCTTCTAGGCCCTTCCAGATCTTCTTCTGTTGGTTCATACCCAAGACCAAAATGGTGCCAAGTCGACAATACCTGAATGGGTTCCGGGATTCCCTGCTACCTGCGACCTAATCCCATGCCAGGAAAGAAGGACATTTTCCTCATCATTGTTACAGCTCGTGGGTTGACATGCCTTTCTTCTTCATTCATCAACATCTGAACAGCCTGTGCTTTATCAAATCGAAAACCACTAAGCAACACATCATATTCACTATGCTGAACTTCCAACAGAGTTGTGCCCTCTCCTCCTCTCGGGGGACGAATGCTGTCCTCCCCGTGAATGGTCAAAATTGTCCCCTTTCTTATCAGCTTCAGTTTCTGATGGAGAGTCGATGGTACAGTTTGGACATTTGGGTCATGCAACCAAGGTCTACCCAACAACAAGTTAAAAGACGTTGGCACGTCTAGTACATGGAACTCGACCGATGTTTCCAAGGGTCCTACTAATATCGCAAACAACATCAGTTCTAGTACGTCCCTCCTTGTGTTGTCTTAAGCTTGGACCCATTGATTGCTTGGTATGAATTGCTCCGTCTTTAGTCCTAAACAGAGTGCTGTTATGAGCGGACATACATTTAATGCAGAGCCGTTATCGATGAGAGTCACGGGGACCCATTTATCCAGACACTTAACGGTGATATGCAGTGGTTTGTTGTGATTTCTCCCTTCTACTGGCAAATCTTTATCAGAGAAATAAATGACCTTTGGTTCAACTATTGACAAAATTAGTCCAATCAATTGATCTGGGGTGGCCTCTATCGGAACACTGGCTTTATTCAAAACCATTAGCACAGCTTGCCTGTGTTTGTGTGAGGCCATCAGTAGCCCCCAAATGCTGATGTTAGCTTGTGTCTTCTTTAATATCTTCTTCTTCTTGTTGTTCTTTCTCCTTTCCTTTCCCACTTGGTGGCCCCTTTTCTAACTGGGCTGGCTTAAAATGTCGCCCACTTCTGGTGAGATGTTCTATCTCTTCCTCAAGGTCCCCTAATTCTGTTATTTCATCACTAGTCTGTCGTACTTCGTTCACAGGCGGAGGGCTTTTAAACGCCCACAAATTGCCTAAATTGCCGATTGCCATTCTTCTTTTCCTCTCCTCATCATCTTCTATAGCCCATGTATTGTCGACTTCCCCCTAGATGTCTTCCTCGATAAAATCCACCTGCTATTCCCGAGCGGTCCAAAAATTAGTCCACTCTACTCCATCTGATTTCAACATGATTCTTACCAGTCAGTAGGACTGTATTTCATCCACATATATTTCTTCCTCAAAAAGTTGGAGAAGGGTAATCCCGTCGAGCACGTGACCAAACCCATATGGTCGAATTGGGTAATCCAAAGGCCAATCATCTTCTTCATTGTGCTCCCCTTCTTGTTGGTAGATTTGGATTATCGGTTGATACCATTCCCAGGCATTATCATTCCATTCTTCCATCCTATCTCGACTGCCTCTAACCATCATGAATGAGCATGCTGTTTGATCCTCAGTTATCGAAATACAAGGGCGTGGTAGGTATGCTGAACAGATGTGCTGACTCGGGACTTCTAATTCCCCCAGAGACATGTAATTTACCCCAGCTTGCTTGGCATAATTCGGCAAGGTGTTAGTCGTTACGTTTGGTTTTTAAATAGTGGATGGTGGTGGGATCACTTTGTTGTCAATGAGATTTTGGTTTTCATGACGCAGTCTCATACATTTATGAGTCAAATGCCCGGGACCTTGGTGGAAGGCGCAGTATTGAGAAGCATTAAACCTCGACGGTAGGGGATCAGGTATAGGCATGGGATCTAATGGCTTGGTGAGCCCCTTCACGATGAGTCGATTCAGGGCGGTGGATAAAGAAATATTGAGGGGAGTAAACACCCTCCTTGGCTTTTGTTGCTATTGGCTGTTATCGAACAGTTGGGCATTATTGGACTGCTGGGCGGAAGAGGATGGATTCAGCAAGTTTACCTCGTTTGAGCGAGACACGAGATTGGTGGCAGCAGATTGATTTTGGTTATTTGTGGGAAAGGTCCTCCTGGGCTTCTGACTCGGTTCGGCTTTTTTGATATCCTCTGATTGAATTACATCTTCTATTTGGACCCCGACGTCAAACAACTGCTCAAATGTGGAGAGTGGTTGCGTGATTAGATAACGTTTCAGGGGAGCTTGCAGATTCTTCACTACTATCCTCACTTGCTCTTTCTCGGAAGGCCAATTCGTCATCTTGGCGGCCTTACCTCTCCACCAGGTAAGAAAATTAACAAAAGACTCTCGGTTCTCCTATCGAGTCGTCTCGAGCTCTCGGGTAGTTACGTCTAGTTGGACATTATAACTATACTGACTGATTAAAGCCGTAGATATGTCTTCCTAAGCTCTGGTTTTGGCTACATCAAGGGAGAGGAACTATTTCTGGGCTGCCCCAGAAAGAGATCGGTGAAAGAGCTGAGCCTTCAACTGGTCATCAATTTCCATTGGTGAGAGGGTGCCAACATACATTTGGAGATGAATTCTAGGATCTCTGGTTCCGTCAAATTTTTTCATGTCTGGCATTTTAAACTTTTTCGACAGTTTAGCATCTGGGAACAAGCATAGTCCTTCCACATCTAACATGTATTTCTCGATCCCTTTGGCCTTTCTAAGGACTTTTTTCATCCGGGCGATCTTTTCAATTAGTGTAGATTCTCTAGACTGCGTAGTGTTTCCTTCCTCAACTATCACCTGACGAGGATTCTGTGGTGGCAGCGGAACAACTTGCGGTCCATCAGGGACTTGATTATGATCCCAAAAATCTTTGGCATTCTCATTCATGTCATCCGGTTGTCTATTCACAATAGGGATACGGGCTTGAATTGCCCGGATCTGTGCCTAACATTGTACTTAAGCGTGGGTCTGTTGCTCTATAGCTCTGTATATCAGTAATCGCCCTCATTAAGGCTACCAGATTCACCTCATTTTTTACCATTTCAGTTGACTCAGTTGGCTGTTCCGACACCTTATAGAGTCTACCTGTCACCGATCTTTTCTAAACTCGTGGTTACTGTGCTTTCCCAGTCCCAATGGTAAAATCTCAGAGAAATCTGGATCCCAAAAGCAGAATAACCAGTATCAAATACTTTCTAGATAAGGATTTCGACGACAGATAGCACAAATCCCAGATACCTGAAACAGTAAAACATAAGCAGGTGACCACGAAAGCTATAACAATGCCCCTACCGGGCTCATATTGGCAGCATAACTACAGGATGACTCAAAAACTGATATGATGACTGAAAAGGGGATCAACTAAATTCTAGGGGGAAGGCTTGTCTAAAACGGACAACACTCCGACAAGAAAACAAAGCTATGCTGACTGGACTGGTTCAACCTAAAAACTCTAAGAAAAAATGGGCAGCATAACGGTAAAGAACTAACTCTCACATGTATGACAAGGGTTTAGAAGAAACGAGCATATGTCGACGGTTTATAAGAAATGAGCCTATGTCAAGGGGGGAGGAAACCAACGAGCCGGGAAGAACCCAGTGGAGAGAGAAACTACCCTAGAGGCTTTAAAATGAAACATGAGCGAGACCCCGAGAAGAAAACTACGGCGTCAGAACCAAACATGACGAAAGACAAAGTCCGGGTAAAAACCTGAAGGAAAAGCTAACCTAATCAAAGGATAACAGAAAACTCGGGCCGAACCCGGGAAATGAACTAGCTCAAGCCCAAATAAAACAATCCTAACAGTACGCAAACCAAACATACAATAAAAAAAACACATAATCCTACCAGGATTAGTAGCACTTAATGGGGGGTTCTAAGTTCACTATATGCAAAAGGCCGATTTTGGTTAATTGAACAAGGTACCTTCTGAATAGAACCGGGTATATACCTCCCATGCAGAACTTGGTCAAACAGTACACCCGAACTCTTTTACTGCACCTATGATAGTGTACAGTCAGTAAGGGTTGCCCGCCTTCCCAACAATCCCCGAAACGGATGCACATTCAGGGCGTCAGGTCAACCAAGAAGGGGGATTTGAAAAACAATGCACATGCATGCGAAAATGCAAATGAAATTTTTTTATTAAGAACCAATGATGTTTTCAGGTCTTGCCTTCTTATTTGGTTTTAGAAACCAATCCCCAGCTGAGTCGCAAGAAAATACTGTGACGTTGGGATTTAGGAACTTTTGAAAAATTGTCAAAAATATGAAAATTCAAAAATGTTTGAAAAATATTTTAACACCTTAAAAATCAACCTTTGAAAATCCCTTTTTTATTGAAAATAGAGTCGCCACTTAGTTTTTGAGAAAAACTAAGAAAAACAAAAATGGCTACTGATCTTGAAAATGTTAACCAGAGAAAGAGGGTTCGGGGGCTAAGGTACGAATCGGGGAATGTGTTAGGCGCTCCGTTTGCCCAACCATAAGGTTGACCTCTACTAATCATCATTGGTTCTTTAATAAAATTTCTCAAATGCATACAAATAAAGAAAATTGAGGTAAAGGGAGAACATCTGAAATCAAATATGAAAAATACATAAGATATGTACATAGCACTCCAAATTAGAGCAAATAAAGGGATGAATTCCTAAATCCTATGGCATGTAATTTTTTATGAAATGATACATGGAACATACTCGCATGCAATTTCATTAAAATAAGCTAAACTATCAAGATTTGAATAAAAAAGTAAAACATACTAGATGTTGTCAAAATTTCCTAAACATGGATTTGCTACAAAAGGTAAATTAAACTATCTAAAACATGCTTTCAAGTAAAAGAAATTAAAACATACATTAACATGATAAATTAGTAAAAGAAACGAGAAATGCAAAATAAAATATGCATAAAAAGAATCCTAAAAGAAAGTTTATAAAAGAAATTTATGAAAAGAATTTTAGAAAAATGTTACAATAAGAAATAAAATTCTAACTATATATATTTACATGAAAAGAAAATAAAATATATCTTTAAAATATTTTTTTCATGATTTTTGGTTTAATAACATGAAAGAAAATAAAGTTATAGAAAAAGAAAAAGAAGATGGTGCTTTATACTAACATTAAGAAAAGAGAAATACTAATCAAATTAATAATAAAAGAAAAGAAAAAAATGAAATATTATGAGGGGATTTAAAGTTAGAGAAAAAGAGAAGAAAAATAAAAGAAAATAAAATGTTAGCAAAAGAAACTACATTAATATTAAGGGAAAAGAAAAAAGTATAAAATAAAAGTTAGAAAGAGAAGAAAATAAAATAGAGCATTAAATTAGTGTATAAGAAAAGAAAATAAAATAAACTAAAATGCTTATTAAAGAAAAATTAGACTAATTAAAGGAAAATAAAATAAAATAAATGCTAGAAAATTAAACTAATGCAAACAAAAGAAATTAAGTTACATTAAAAGAAAAGGAAAAAGAAATAGAAGATAACGGAATATAAACTTTAAATAGAATTAGAAAAGTAAAAGGAGCCAAAATATAACTATTCAATTGTCAAATATAAATATAGTATTGACAACTATATCCATATGTATATAAGTGTATTATTATAACAATTAACAATATTAATTAGTTGTAATTGTCGAAACATATTAGCACTATTTTAATGAATTAATTAAAGAAAGAAAATAGCAAATGTTTTAAGTGTGAATGTGAGAAAATTAATAACTAAAGAAGTGAAGAAGGCAACTAAATTACATGAAGTAAACAAGATTAACTATATAAATATGTAAATTGAAATTGAATTTTAACCCGGTTACTTCAAAACAAAGTAGTTGGAGTTAGGAAGACCGGGGATCCAAACGAGGTACCTGAATCATGGAATCCTCAAATTGGGGAATGTGCTTCAATCTTCGGATGGTGATTCCAAGGTAGGGCTTCAAATGTAGGTATTGGAGGTTTAGGACTCGGTATTTCGGTAGGGCTTCAGCGTTGGAGCTCTGAATTGCTCGGCAACTCGGCAGAGTTTCTCTCACTAACCCTTCCACTCAAATTCTGTCTCAAAAACGTACCAGAGGTACGGTATTTATAGAGTTTTTCAGCCAATGAAATGTTGCCACGTTTTAGGGACACGTCAGGCCATTTGGAGTTAGCGGTCGCCACAATGCAAGTTGGCGGTCGCCATGTTTTTGAAAGGTTTCACAAAGTTCTATGGCGATCGCCATGATACGAGTTGGAAGTCGCCATGATGAAATGTGGCGGTCGCCACTTTTGGTTAGGAATTCCACAAAGTTCTATGGCGGTCGCCACAATAAAAGTTGGCGATCGCCTTACTTGGGCAGCAAGTTTCAAAAGTTCAACAAAATTTCAATGGTTTGAAGGTTTTGGGTCCAAATGCCGAGCTTGGATCACCTCCCAAGGATTGTACTAAGGCACTATTCCTGTTGTCTTCATCATCAGATTCACCTAAGATTAGGCGGGGTCAAATTGGGGTGTCTACACCCGACAACCGAAAATAAAACACAAAATGGCTCTAATACAAATTGTTGGCGGCAAGACTACCAAGATCTTTGTTTTTACAAACGATTAACGAAAAAAATTAACTGGACGGGCAATCGCTAAAACAGGCTCTAGATAAAAAATTTTATGGCAAATGATCAAAATAAAACCGGTGCATCCGAAGCTAATTTAGAAGAATACCTTTTTACCAGTCGAATCTTCAACTTTGATTGGAATCCAAGTTGAAGCTCCTGTTAGATCTTCTACTATATTCCCTTATGCGATTCCAGAATATAGTGTGGGCTATAATCCTCCGAAAACTCGTACCGGCAGAACCAGGATAGCTTTAGTCTTAGAAGACAAGATATAAAACTAGTTCAGCCTACCCGCATATTTATAGGGCTACAGCAGGGACTTGGGGAGTAATTATGAGTAAGACTTCTAGTGGAACACAGACACGTATCAGCGGTTTCCGCAATTAAGCAAACCTCATAGCGGTATCTGCAATTATGAAAAATCAGAAACGGTTTCTGTAATTTTCATAAAACACTGAATTACAGTTCACACCACTAAAGAACTATAAATGCACTCTAACCTATAATCTCAAGACCATATAGCATTGAGCGCCTGTTATTAAATGCTTACCATTTCCCCCCACGTTAAGATTCTCGATACCTTCCAATTAAGTTTAATAACTAACAATTTAATTTAATCGGCATCTTGATATTCCTTAAGCCATTCTGCTTAACTTATTTAATCACCGGATAATTAAATCCACCTATAGGGTTTGGCTCGGTCAAAACTTATAAACTTCCTTAAGGGGGTATCGGCAATCCCCTTAAGGATTGAATTCCGTGAATAATTAATATTCGCCATATAAATAATACTACTATCCAGCTCACCCGGAATGTTGACCCATATAAGATCGCATCCTCTAATGAATCAAAATTACGAATATTAAAAATACGCAAATCAATAATTATTTCAAAATTAAGAGGATAAGTACTATTCATAATAACCTTGAGGTGTGAATTAATTTATATAGTCAGTATAAAATTAATTACCCCAAATGTCTCATTCAATACACACAAAGTGTATTAGCACATGGGGTCAAAACAATAGACGACGCTATTATCTGTTTCTCGTAACCAAGACAAGCCTACTTAAACTCTGTTCTATAGTCATACCGATGGTATGTCCATTTCCATCTAAACTGTGAACATAAAATTTATATTCTGCAAGAACCTAAAATCCGATCTTCTGTGTGCAAGCTGTACTCTACACACCATATTAAATACTATAAAGAATATCGAACATTCATGCATAAAATTAAAGAAATGATACACATATATTGTTCATAAAGATTCTCATAAAATGAAAAATTAATTTTTTTAAAAAATAAAATTAAATACTAAAAACATGATTTTCAGTATACTAACCCTAACATCTAGGTCTCGAAATACTCGGTTTGATCAAGCCATAAAGTCTTATGATTTTGATCAAAGTCCTAATGAGTCTTATGTGTACAATAAGCATGATGGAAGTGTGGTGATGTTTCTAATACTTTACGTGGATGACATCTTGCTCATCGAAAACGATGTAGGGGTATTATCTTCGGTGAATGTATGGTTATCCAGTCAATTCGATATGAAAGACTTAGAAGATGCCGATCACATCATTAGGATCAAACTTATGCGAGATTGAAAACAGAGGATGTTGGGCTTATCACAAGCTACTTATATTGATATAGTTCTTACTCGTTTTAGCATGCAGGATTCCAAGAAATGGTTCCTCCCTTTTAGGCATATAATTACTCTATCCAAGGATTAGTATCCTAAGACAGTTGTTGAGATAGAGAAGATGAAGGTGGTTCCTTATGTTTCAGCAGTAGGAAGTCTCATGTATGCTATGCTTTGCACTAGACCCAACATTTATTTTGTCATTAGCACAGTTAGTAGTTATCAATCTAATCTAGGGCAGGAGCATTGGACAACGATAAAACATATAATCAAGTACCTGAAAAGGACTAGGAAATGTGTTGGTTTACCAGGCAGATGGTCTAGTACCTTTGAGATACAAAGACTCGTATTTTCAGTCAAATAAGAATTCCTAAAAGTCGACCTCAGGATATGTGTTTACCTTAGACGGTGGAGCCATAAGTTGGAGGAGTATCAAGTAGTCCTGCATTGCTGATTTCACCTTGGAGGCCGAGTACGTGGCAGCTTTTGAAGAAACCAAGGAGGCCGTTTGGCTCAAGAACTTCCCGTTGGATCTGGATGTGGTGCCTTCAGTATAGTCGGCTATTACACTTTATTGTGATAATAGCGGAGCGGTTGCCAACTCGAAAGAACCAAGAGCCCACGAGAAAGGAAAGCACATCGAGTGTAAATATCACCTAATACGAGAGATTATACAGAGAGGTGGCATTGCTGTGACCAAAATTGTATCAGTAGACAATCTTGCAGATCCTTTTACAAAGAGGTTACTGGCTAAGACTTTTGACAGTCATGTAGAGGGCATGGGAGTCAGATGTATGGCAGCATGGTGCGGGTATTTTTGGGTCGAGAAGTGATGCACCGGATATCTATTATTTTTAGAAAAATGTTCTTTTCTTTTCAAACAAGAAAATCCAAGATATCTGAGCATCCTTTTTAGAAAAGTAGAGTCGCCACTTGGTTTTTCAAAAAAATCAAGAAAAATAAAAAGATGGTTACGGGTCTTTTAAAAACGTAACCAGAGAAAAAGAGAGTTCGGGGGGTAAGGTACGAAAAGGGAAGGTGTTAGGCACCTTTTTCGCTCAACCGCGAGGTTGGCCTCTACTTTGTCAATACTGGTTCTTGTTGTAAATTTTTTAAATGTAACATATATAGTACAGGAAGTTAAAGAGAGTTCAAACAAAAGAAAGCAACAAAATAAAATCGTAACTATGATTCCTAGGGTTATACAACTTGGCTGTTATTTCTAGATATCGCACACGTATCGTTTGAGAAAAGCAAAATGAAAAACATGTGAATAAGCGATAAAAGGAACAAATAAAGGTCCAAGGGTCATGCAATAATGTTTCTACCCCTAACGTGCTATAAACAGGTTGTACAGAAGAAACAGAAGGGACTTCAACGTCGTATTTAAGATACTGGACATGCAGAAAATTCATAGCCGTAGCAACACATGTTGCGGCTGTGACAAATATAGCCACAAAACATGCGGCCGCGATAAATATGGGGTTACCATGAAGAATAGAATGAAAAAGCTCATGACCGAGACAAATAAAAGTCGCGGCCACGATTTTTAAGGGTACAGAAAGGATATAAACATTGTACAAGGCTTAAAACAGGTTCAAACGAATAGGATATACATGACAGAGACCATAACCCATTCATTCTAGGATAGATCTACCATTCTCCATCCTCTACAGAAATAATATATCTAAAACAAAATGTACATGATATCAATATGAACAATAGAATATTTAAAACACATTTTCATGTCACTAGCCTTACCAAACGTCACGGCCGTAACAAACGAATATGGCGGTCGTGACTAAAATGAAGAAAAAGATGCGGACGTCATGTTGTTTTTAGATCTACAAAACAGAGAGAAATGGGGTATACAGAATGGAGACCAAAACCCACTTAGTCTGGGCTAGATCTACTATCCATTCCCCCTCAAGAACATGGACTACGGTATAAAAAAGAGAAGATGCTAAACAGAGTTAATAAAAGAAGAAAAAAACCTTGAAATAAATAGATATTAGAGAGTTTTGAAGAGAGTTTTCACATTTTTAGCCATGGAATAAATGTCACAGCCATAACAATATGATGTTGCGGCCATGAGTAAAGAAGGTAACAAATGTATCGGCCCTTATAAATAGTGCACGGCCGTGACATGAGAAGGTCACGGCCGTTATGTTCTAGAACCTCAGAAAGCTTTTTGGTGTGCTCAGTGTGCTTGTGAGTGTCGAAACAGAATAAAAACAACAGCAATATATCAAAACAGAGAGTTACAAGTACACTGTTAGTAATGAAAAACTTGAAGGAATAATGCTTACATTGAAATAAATGATAAATAAGCAAGAACACAGTAGAAACCGTATCCACGACACCCTCAAGGGAAGAAGATGAGGGTTTAAGAAGAGTCGTGGGTTCCTAAGATTATCTCGTGTAAATATCCACCTCGAATAGCCCCTCAGGGGTGAGAATAGGCTATCTTTAGGCCAATACGAGCTCTACGAACTCCTTCAACGCAAGCAAGAACACGAACGAGGCTCGGGAAGTGTGGAATGGATGATGGAATATCGGATGGGGGAGTATTTTTGCAGAGCTTGGGCCTCTAGGTATTTCTTCCTCTTGTTTTTGTGAAAATTGATGCCTATTTATAGGTAAAGTGGGCAACACAGAGCCCCTCTAGAATGCTGTCACCTATCCCAAAAGGGGTAAAAGTGACGGCCGCTACCTTTTTGCTTTTCTACAGTGACGGCCGCTATCTTCATGGTAATGAAAAGGACAGTCGCGGCTTTGGAAAGTTGTGGCTAGGCTTAGGGTTTCAAAAAAAAGTGGTGACCGTGAAAAAAGAAGTCACGGCTTGCTTTAGAGTTTTCAAAAAGGTAGCGACTGTGATAGGAAAGACACGGCCTATTCTATGGTTTTCAAAAAGGTAAAGGCTGTGAGGATAGAAATGTTACGGCCTGAGGTTTTTTGGTGATTTTCTTAGGTTTTGAGCCAAATTCGTGATTTTGCTTACATGGGGGTATCTTTGAGCATAACTTTCATTTTTTTGTCATTGGAGCACATTCGAGACAGGTGCCTAAGATTTATCTTGGTCAAATTGGATGTCTACACATGGTTTTGAGTATTAATGGGAGATTGTCAAGATTGTATACTAAAAAAAATCATGATTTTGGTTTTAGTATTTAATTTTATTTCTTAATAAAATTAGTTTTTTCATTTTATGAGAATCTTAATGAGCAATGCATGTATTTCATTATTTATTAAATATCGTGCATATGTGTCTTTTATTTTATATAATATTTAATCTGGTGTGTAGAGTTCGGCTTACACATAGAAGACCAGATTATCAGTTCTTGTAGAATATAAATTTTTGGTTTACAGTCTTAGATGGAATTAGACACACCATCGGTATAACTGTAGCACAATATTTTAGTAGATCTATCTTGATTCTGAAAAACGGTAATTGTTTCGATAATTATTCTGACTCATTGTGCTATTACACTTTGTGTATATTGAACATGATCAAGTTGGAATAATTAATTTTATACTAACTATATAAATTAATTTACACCCTATGATTATTATAAGTGCTTATATTCTTAATCCCGAAATAATTATTAGACACATATATTTAATATTCATTATTTTGATTCATTAGAGGGTGCGATCTTTTATGGGTCTATAATCCCGGTGAGTTGGATAATAATATTAATTATATGGTGAATATTAATTATTGATGGAATCCACGTTCCAAAATATCAGGATTGATGATACCCCATTAGGAAAGCTTATAAGTTTTGATCAAGCCAAACCCTACAGGTGAATTTTATAATTCGGCAATCAAATAAGTTAAGTAGAAGATCTTAACGATTTTTCGAAAAAACTGATTAAATATAATTGTCAGTAATTTAATTTAATCGGCGGGTATCTATAATCTTAATATAGAAAAAACAAATAAGTATATAATAATAGGAGCTCGATACTATGATTTTGAGAATAAGGTTGGAAGTGCAATTATAATTATTTAGCAAAATAAATTATAATTTATATTTTTTTGAAATTACTTCTAGTTTGAGGTAGGATTTCAAAATTATATTAGAAGCCCATATCTTATTTACTCCACAGATCCCTGTTGTAACCTATTTAAATGCGGTTATAAACCTTGACGCCATAATTCTCATTATTCAGTCAGTTGATTAGATGGCTAGGGTTTCCACATTTTCTAAAAACCTAAGCCCAGTCAATATAGGTTTTGAAGAACATGAAAAATGTAGCCCACACTACAGTCATGTTCTAGCATTCGAAAATACAACAGAAGGCGTGTGTTGGAGATTTGACTTCTTGTCAAAAAACATGGCGGATGTTGACTAAACTTTGTTGCGGCAACAAAAATCAATCCAACTAGATTTCGAAAGGTATAATCGTAAGCTAACTTTGGGAGTATTATTGGATTTTATTTTTGATTGATCGATATCAAAAAGTTTTAATTTGGAGCCTATTTTGGCATTTGCCCATCCGAATTATTTTTTGACTCAAATCATAAACATAATCATAGGATCTTGGCAGTTTGCCCCAGCACAAGTGACAAGATTACCACTGACAAAGGTACAATAACCAGAGATAGACTACCGATCAAGCCGATTTTCAATGCAATTAGCATCACAAAAGCCAACCACGGATAATGTGTAAGATGGACGATATAGCAAGCCACAACCTAGAGCACATTTCAAGTAACGGAGAATACGACAAATCGCATCAAAATGGGGTTGACGGGGAGCATGCATAAACTAACTGACAACCCCAAGAACACATGTGATATTGAGACGAGTAATGGTAAATTAAATTAACTTTCCAACAAGTCAACAATACCGACCAACACCCAAAATGGGATCGCCTTTTCAGCATTTAGCTTAACAGTGGCCTCCATCAGGGTGTCAATAGGTCGTGTCCCGAGAAGACCAATCTCCGAAAGAAGATCAAGGACATATTTTCGTTGATAAAGATAGATACCCTAAGAAGAGCGAGCAACATCAATACCAAGAAAGAAACGAAGAGTATCCAAATCCTTAGTATGAAAGTTTTTCCCTAAATGCCGTTTGAGATGGACAATACCAACTAAATCAACACCCGAAATGATAATATCGTCAACATACACAATCAATATAATAGTGCCCGTAAAGGAGTGATAAACAAAGATAGAGTGATCAGATGTGGAGCGTTAAAAACCATAGGAAAGCATAACGAACTAAAGCGATCAAACCATGCTTGAGGAGACTACTTCAATCCATAGAGGGCCTTACGAAGGCGACACACAAGATTCTCACTGCCAGGAATTACATAACCAGGGGGCTACTCCATATACACTTACTCCTTGAGGTCACCATGAAGAAATGCATTCTTAATATCAAGCTAATACAAGGGCCAAGAACGATTCACAGCAATAGACAGGAGAATCTGAACAAAGTTAAGGCGAGCCACCGAAGAGAAGGTCTCTAAGTAATCAACCCCATATGTCTATGTATAGCCTTTGGCAACCAAACATGGCTTAAGACGTTCTACAGAACTATCTGAAAGGTATTTCATTGTATAAACCCACCGATAACCTACTACGTTCTTTTTAGGTGGAAGTTGGGTGAGATCCCAAGTCTGGTTCTGAGAAAGAGCTCTCATTTCTTCATCCAAAGCAAGTTTCCATCCAGATATCAACAAAGCCTGCTTATCAGTAGATGGAATAGAAATATAGGACAAGGCGGTGGTAAAGGAATAAAGACAAGAGGACAAACGATCATATGGCACAAAATTTGTAATAGGGTGCTGTATACATGTACGTTTACCTCAACACAGAGCAATCAGTAAGTCATCGAAACTAGGAGCAAAGGAGATAGGAACATCTACCGGAGAAGACAAAGAATTCGGGCGATATGAGACGATGGGCCTATCTTGAGATCGCCGATAAACCTGCAAAGGTGGGTTAGAGGGAGAAAATGGTGCCATAGGGAGAGGAAGAGAAGGAGTAGGAGAAGAGAGAGACTCCCCCTCACGACAACAGATGAGATAAGAAGAAAGTTGATTACGGAGGGAGTGAACAAGGAAGTGGACAGATTTCTCACTCTGTTTTGTTTCCCCGTACTCCACTTTTCGAGTTATCACCTCGCATATTTGGAAGTGTATGTTTTGTTCATCAACTTTCCCCTGGCCTTGACAAATTTGATCCTCATTCCATTAAATGTCTGTTCTCAGGTTACTCTCGTACTAAAAAGGGTTATTGATGTTATAATCCTATTGTAAATCGATTCTTTATCTGTCGAGATGTTACCTTCTTTGAGTCTACTTCATATTATTCTACCAGTGTTTCTGCTGATGATCATATTCATGATCTTCCTCTTCCCATCACTAGTCCGTATTTTACTACTCCTCCGGATCGTCTCTCTCGACTAGACTTGCAAGTTTATAATCGTCGTCAACACTATGATAGTACTGCTTCTGCACGTGCTCTGCCAAAGGTGTCCTCACCACCAAGTCCTCTTCGTCCACCTGGTTCTCCACCACCCAACTTAGATCTCCCCATTGCTATTCAGAAGAGTAAAATGTCTTGTACGTCCCATCCGGTTTCTAATGTCGTTTCTTATGCCCATTTATCTTCTTCCTATTTTTTTTTTGCCAATTTATATTTAGTTTCTCTTCCTAAGTCTGTTACAGAGGCTTTATTTCATGTTCGTTGGAAGTGTGCCGTGGAAAAATAAATGCTTTCCTTAAAGGAAAGTGATACTTAGGACTTAGTGCTTCGTCCTCCAGGCAAATTTGTTGTTGGGTGTTGTTGGGGATATGTTATTAAGTTCTATTCTGATGGTACAATTGACAAATTAAATGCTCGGCTTGTTGTCAAGGGATATACCCAAGTGTATGACCTTGACTATAGACTTTTTCACATGTCGTAAAGATTGCTTCAGCTCGTCTTTTCTTCTCTCTTATTGCCCCATATTCTAGGCCTTTACATCAGTTGAATGTTAAGAATGCATTCCAACATGGCGATTTATAAAAAGTTTATATAGAGCAACCACCTAGGTTCGTTGCTTAAGGGGAGTCCGAGTTAGTGTGTTGATTGAAAAAGTCATTCTATGGGCTCAATCTCCTAGAGTTTGGTTTGATAGATTTACTGATGTTGTAACTAGTTTTAGCCTTCAGAGATGTGGTGTAGATCATTCTGTCTTTTATCGATATAGTGTAGTTGGCAAGATGTTTATTGTGTATTTAGATGATAATGCAATCTTAGGGGATACTAATAGTTACATTCAAAAAATTGAAATCATTCTTGCAAGCCAAGTTTCATGCCAGAGATATAGGCCAATTGAGTTATTTTTTGGGTATTAAAGTGGCTAAGTCGCGTCATGGCATTTCATTATTTCAAGAAAAATATGTTCTTGATTTGTTGAGTGAAACAGGAATGTTGGGGTCAAAACTTATAGACACTACTATGGATCTCAACACAAAATTAGTAGTTGATGAGGGTGAGTTGTTAAAAGATCCCGAAAGATTTCGTTGATTAGTTGGAAAGCTAAATTATTTAACTGTTACTAAACCAGATATTTCTTTTGCAATGAGTGTAGTTAGTCAATTTTTGGATGCCCCACAGACTAGTCATTGCGACGTAATTGTGCGTGTTTTGAGATATCTCAAGAGTGCACCAAGTGGCGATTTGTTATATCAGGCTCATGGACATACTAAGATTGAAGGCTATATAGATGCTGACTGGGCAGGCTCTCCTTCTATAAGGAGGTCGACTACTGGTTACTGTATCTTTGTTAGAGGTAATTTGGTGTCATGGAGAAGTAAAAAGCAAACAGTGGTGGCCCGATCCAGCGTTGAGTAGGAATATACAACTATAGTTCATACTACCTGTGAGCTGATTTGGTTGAAACATATGCTAGAAGAACTTGGGTTTGAGCATCATTATCCTATGAATTTGTTATGTAATAAAGTCAGTGGATCAATTGGCAGATTTGTTTACAAAGTCTTTGTGTGGTTTCCGATTGCGGTATATTTGTAGCAAGCTAGGTACATATGATATATATGCACTAGCTTGTGGGGGAGTGATGAGGGATATTTATGTCAATATATTATTCTGATTAATATAAATAGATAGAGGAGCTAATCCTATAGTGAAGCTATCTCATTCTTTTGATTCGTTTTACTCTTTCACTTTAACAGATGTCACATCATTTTGTTTTATTTGGTTATGTAGACAGTAGTAAATGATTGAACTCATGAGGTACATATTTTAAAAACTATATATATATATATTCTTGAAAAAAAAGGAATCAGTATTTCTCGGGTTTGCCATTGTGTTTTGGATCCTTCAACTTAGACCGGTGAACTATTATTTGTGTGACCATATGTTTCTTCCCTACATGGCAAAACAGACCATCTAAGTCATCTCAAACTGATAGAACTAGTATTTGTGCCTCTTGAAACCTTCTCTAAACTGGTCGAACCACATAAATATGGATCACGATTCATTGATGAAAAGTAAAAAGTTCCAAATTGTTAGCACTTAGCATAGATTTCTTTTAGTATACAATCTAGTTTAGTAAAGTAGTGGGACTATATGATTTGGTCTAGTGATGTTGAGCACTTCTCACATCCAATAAACACCGCTGGTGAGAAGTAAAAAGTTCCAAATCGTTAGTACGGATTTCTTTTAGTAGACAATTAAATTCAGTCAATTGGTGGGACTATATGTTTGGTCTAGCAATTTTGTGCACTTTTCATGTCTGATACACACCGTTGATGCTTCTATGTAATCTCCATTTAGATAGTTATAAACGGAATACGTAATAGTTGATAGCTAAAGAACAACACGAGGGAATAATGCAAGCGATGATCATAGAACAAAGTAATACTGTTGTACATGGACCATGGGCAGTGCCAACTGCTGTTTTTTCTAACAAATGAAACATAGGGTGTACTTTCCAACAGAAGGGCAGATTGATGCGAGGCTTTGGGTGCTTTATTAAGTCAGGATAAGGGCTTGAATAAAGCCACCAAGTATTAATAAATAACTAGTATGATGATGCTCCCACGCAGGCACGCACATGCATGCTAAGTTAAGTTGCTTCCATAGTAATCACAGTTATCGAGCCTGAATTCTTATTCGAATTCTGTTTCGGAGGAGCAACTTCCAATTTGTAGACTAGAGTATTTGTCTGAATTTTAAATATGCAATGAATAGTCATCTTTGGTTTACAATGGTTTCCAATCATTTGCTATTATCCCAGATTGTCAATCAGTATGTTAGGCAAGTATATCACTAAGAATTGTTTTGCCTTTGCACTCACTGCATGTAGGCCACTTGCCCCCAAAGTGTTAAAGACAAATGTGAGAGGTTTATGTATAACATGTTTAAAGAGCAGGTAATAAAAATGTATTTGAGTTAGTTACCTTCTACTTTTGTCTTCTGCATTCGTTGACCATGATTTATAAAAGTGCGTGCTTGCGTGTGTGCGTGTGTGCAGATTGAAATGCCAATTGAAAACCATGGATACATTGCTGAGGCTAGGTCTTGTTACAGAAAAAATTGTGGACCACGAGATTAGATTGCAGGCAATTCCCTGCCCCAAGGCATGTGACGTCCTTAAACAACGTTGGAATAGTTTGCTCAGTTGAATACTAATTTCTAAATACTTGATGATTGCCGGGCAGAGATCATGTACGTTAAGTGCTATACCCCTACATCTGTTATTGTAAAGTTTGAGCCCTATGAACGTACTTTTCCTAAACCTTGCTAATTAAGTATAACTCTTCTATTATTTAAGCGTGTTAGTACACACATTTTGAAGAAAGCGTAACTACTAACCATGCTTTATAAATTGTAATAAAATTCAAATATACACTGCTTAATAAATAAAGTGTAAAAAAATGTATTTGGTTAATAAACCCTTTAATCGGCCTACTCTCTCTCTCTCTCTCTCTCTCTCTCTCTCTCTCTCTCTCTCTCTCTCTCT
>JAUMHN010225074.1:0-20518 GCA_032360265.1 Heliamphora ciliata | reverse complement strand
TGTTGAAATTCTATTGATTATAGATGAGTTATTACTGTTGAATGTCTCTATATTGTGTTTACATATATTGTTTAAGGTATAGAAATAAGAGGAAAACTCTTGTTGAAAATATTTTTAAAAGTGTTTTCTAGAAAATGTTGTAATCATAAAAAAATATAGGAGATTGTTAGCCCAAGGGGTTTTTAATTAGATTTCGATGATTTTTATAATTTATTTTTTTAATTAAATTAGTTTAAAAGATTATAGTTAATTGTTTCTAAAAAGGTAAGTGTTGACACCTTGTAAGAAATTAGTCAACACCTTGTGCCGTTTTGTGTTGAAACTTCGTATCAAATGGGTTGACACTTAGTGTTCTAAAAAAGAATATTTTGTGTCGACACCAATTGGTAATTGAATCAACACCTTAAGGCAAAACATACTTGAAATTCTCCAGTGTGTTAACACTATTGAAATTTAGGGTCGACGCCTTAACTGCTTTGTTTAAGTTGTTTTAGGAACTCAAGTGAGTTGACTCTAAATGATTTTGGGTTGACACCTCTACTATTGGATCGGGATGCACATTGAGTTGACACCAAAGTGTTTTAAGTCGACGCAAAATGGTCCTTCGGGTTCCAAACTTTCGGTTCTATAGGTCGACACCAAAGACACATGAGTTGACACCTAGACACCCACTGGAAAACAAAGTGAGTCGACACCAAAGAGAAATGGGTCAACACCAAGACTTCAAGCCTTTTCCCTACTCCAAGTCAAAAGGGTTAACACCAAAGATTTATGAGTCGACACAAATGTTCCTTTCGAAAACAAGAGTTTTGGGTCATTACCAAACAAAGATGAGTCGACTCTAAAATAATCGAAACTGTCTATGATTTTCTGAGTTGACACCAGAATGAAGATGAGTCGACTCTAAAAATCCCAAGACTAACTGTAATTTTAAGGGTCGATACCACAATGATTTTGAGTCAACACTGAAATTTCAGTAGCTGATATAATAAAATGGGTTGACACAAATGAAGATATGAGTCGACACCAAAGTCTGACTTGGAAAACTGAAGTAATGCATCGGTCGACGCCAAATGTTCTATGAGTCCACACCACTATGTGGGATATGAGTCAACATAATCACTTGAAGAACCAAGCCCGAGATATATTATGTCGACACCTACGATAAATTTTAAATCTCGTGTAGTTCCAAGTATATGATTTCAGAGCATCAATTGCCTCCACCAACCCACCAATGGTCATTTACATCAGATAACTATATAAGGAGTTGATTTTTATAGCTTCAAATTTCTGGACACCACTCTATTGCTTGAATTTAAAGCTCAAAATCTTCAAGAAGCATTTACTGCTCGTTTACTCCTCCAGCTAATTCTCACATTCTTTAGCTCATTTATTTCCAATCATTTATAAAGAGTGTTAGTTAGTGAATCTTTGATTCTCTCACATTTATTGGAAAAGAGGGTGAGTCACCCCTTATCCTTTAAGAGAGTGAGTGAACTTCTTAAAGAAGAGCTCAGTAGAGTTTAGAAATAAACATGGGATTATTTTGTAGAAATTTCTTGAGGTTGTAAAGGCTTTTGAATGCACCTATGAACCATTCGATCTGAGTGGATATTCTCAAAGAGAGTCTTGAAGAGTGGACATAGGCTTAGAAGAATCTGAACCACTATAAATCTTGGTATCTGGTTCATCTTTCTCTCCCTAACCTCTTTAATTTTCTTATTGCTTTAATATTTGTCATATTTGCATGTGAAATTAAAAAGTTTTGAAAAAAAATTTTAAAATTGCTATTATTGTTTCAAAACTCAATTCACCCCCTCTTAGGTTGCCTAGGACTAGCATAACCTACCTAGGACGGTTATTCGTACTAGACAATGAGGATCTAAGAAAAGACGTCTTGAAAGAGCATCATCAGTCACCCTTTGCTATTCACCTAGGAGGGATGAAGTTGTATCAAGACTTGAGGAGACACTATGGGTTAAACGACATTATGCGAGACGTAGCAAATTTCATGGCCAGATGTCTTACTTTCCAACAAGTAAAAGTAGAACACCATAGACCAAGAGAAACCCTTCAGCTACTAGAAATACAGCAATGGAAGTGGGACCACATAACTATGGATTTCGTGTCCAGACTACCAAGATCACCTTTAGGATATGACGCCATATGGGTAATTATAGACCACCACACCAAGTCCACACACTTTCTGTTTGTTCGATCTTCTGAGAAGCTTGAAGCTCTGAGTCAAAAATATATTTGGGAGATCGTCCGCTTATAAGGAATCCCAATGTCCATCGTGTCAAATCAAGACCTGCATTTCATATTGCGATTTGGTAATGCCTACATGCTGTTTTAGGACGAAGCTTTGTTTTAGCACCGCTTTCCACCCACAGACAGACAGACAATCCGAATGCACGATTTATACTAGAGGACAGGCTACGAGCCTGCGTTATGGATCTCAAAGGAAGCTGGGAGAGACACTTACCATTAATCAATTCTGCCTACAACAACAGCTATCAAACCATCATTGGCATGCCATCATACGAAGATCTCTATGGAAGACCATGTTGATCGCCGATTTCCTGGACCAAAATAGGAAAGAACATACTTCTGGGACCCAACTTAGTACGAGAGACCACCGAGAAGATTCGACTGATTCAACAACGAATTACCACTACTCAGAGCAGACCAAAGAATTACGCTGACCAAAGATAAAGACCCCTCTAATTTGAAGTGGGAGATCATGTATTCTTGAAGATTCAACCACGACGAGGAGTTATATGCTTTGGCAAGAAAGGAAAGTTAGCCCCAAGATACATAAGACCATTCGAAATCTTAGCCAGAGTTAGAGAAGTAGCATACCGCCTATCCCTACCACCGCAGCTCGCCATGTTCACAATGTTTTTCATGTGTCGATGCTATGAAAGTACGAACATAATCCTGCTCATGTTTTGAATTGGGAAGAACTCCATGTTGACAAAGATGCCACATTCGAAGAAAATCCATTGAAGATAATCAATAGGCACGACAAGATTCTTCGAGGAAAGATTATTCCACTTGTGCGAGTTCTTTGGAGCCACTGTGGAGTCGAAGAATCAACCTTGGAGTGGGAAGAAGCAATGAAGGCAAATAATCCCCAGCTATTCTGAAACTGAAGTACGATAAGAAATTTCAAAGACGAAATTATTTTAAGGAGGTAGATTGTAAGGACCCTATTTTAAACCCTAGGATTAGCGATGACAAACCCACAAGGTCTTAGGTCACCAAAAGGTTGAAAATCTTAATACGATCCAAAACTCTAAAAATACCTGACACCTGAGAGGCAAAACCCTAATGCAAGAAGAAAATCCCTAACTTCCTAAAAATTAATTAATTATCATAAAATAATAGTTTTAAATCAAAAAATCTTATAAAAAAGTTAAAATTACCATTATGCCCCTAAGATACAAGAAAGATGTTAAAAATTCAAATTTTGACACTTGTACACCCTAAATTCAATATTCTAATTAAAAAAAAGCAAAAGATAAAATAGCAAATAAAATGACGAAAATGCCCCTCTAGGGCCTGCCATGCAGTGGAATGTGTTAAAAAGCTACTTTTTGCATTTTATGCTCAAAATTAAGAAAAAGATGTACAAATCAAGCATCATTATGACCCAACAATATTCAAATAATTACTATTAATACTAATATAAAATTCTATGCCAAAAAAACCAAATGAAACATTATTAAAGCTCTTACACACCAATTAAAGCCAAAATAACACATGTTGTCAAAACAGTTTAATTTAACTTATGTGCTTACACCTAATTAATCAAATGCTGCCAAATTTATAATAAACTAAAAAAATAATAAATTAATCATAAATTTACTAAAATAATTTATTTTTATAGAAAAGAAGACAAAAAATATACATTAAACTAATTTTTGAAGCATTTTCTTAGACAATATAGTACCAAAATATCACCTAACTAGCAATTAAAGCAAAAATCAAGCATGGAGCCACCCAAACCTGTCCCTAGCCAAAAACCCATCTAAAATCTCTTAGAAATAGTTTCTTAAAAAGACTCCACTTCCCATGCAGCCAATGAAAATTAAGGAAAATTCAAAATTTCTTACACATCAATTATTATTTCCACCACCTAATTTGCTAAAAAATCAACACTTGAGCCCCATTCTTCTCCTCCATACTTTCGGCCATTAGAGAGTGAGAAAGACCAAGAAATTTTGAGTTCTAAGGTGCTCGAAGAGAAGAAGAAAGAAGATGAAAGAAGAGGAAGAAGAAAGGAGGAGAAGCTAAGAGAAAAAGGTAGGACGGTTCTTAGAGCCTTAAAGCTAAGTCCTTTCATCCTTTCACCAAGAGATCAATCTATAAAGTAAGAAAAACTCTAAACCCTATGTTCTTACTCTCCACAAATTCTTCTCACCTCATTCTCAAACATAAAATCAAGAACAACAACCAAAACACATGATTAAAGGGTGTAATAGTTAAGTTTAGGGATTGTTTTGAGTATATGACTTGTTTATGTGTTTGCAAGTTGATTTATATGAAAATCATAGCATGTTTAGGTTCTGGCGTTTTCCTTTTTAAGTATACACACCACGCTTGTAATTAAAATAGGCTCAACCTTGACATGCACCATGATAGGAGGTTGAGTTGTAACTTTGTCCACGTTTTCAAAATTATAGCTTGCTGGACTGATATTTGAAAAATCATAACTAATTATAGAACAATCTTCTAAAGTCGTACTTTATGTCCAGATTTAGATTTTTGTTCTATATTTCATGTAAAATTAGCTTGAACTGATTTGACTGTATAAAACTCGAAATTTGACTTTTCTCCCAAAATGTGTCATTACAGACCAGCTTCTATTGTATAGGTAAAAATCATATTTTAAAATGAGAACTGAGCCTTGTTCATAAAAGTTGTAGATAACATGTTACCTATCTACCCACAAAAAATGAGCCTCTTTTGTTGAGATATGGATGGTCAAAAACCCTCTGTAGTTAGCTATTCATGATCAGTGATTAAAATAACTTGTTGTCACATCTTTTTGTGTAACCCAAAACCCCTATTTTTAGTGATCTATTCCAAGCGTGGTCTTCATACACAATATTAAGGACATTTCAATCTAAATGCAATCCAAAAATTAGGTTCTTTAGCCTCTATTTGATCCCTCAAATGAGTTTTGAGCTCTCTATTATTTCTGTTGAAAATCACCTTTGCTGAATTTTGAAATGCTGATCGAACCCATTTTCTTAAATGAGTTATTTCTCAAATCTTTTCTTAAGAACCACCCTAGTCACTATTCATAATAACTGTAGGAGACATATAGACCTAAAACATATTCAAATTTCAGCTCGAAATAACCTGTTTCGATGCCCCAAACCTGTGACCTTCTGATAGCCATTTTCTTAGCAAATTATAAGGTGCTGCTAATCTGTTTTCCTTTGTGGAGGCCAAATTACCTAGGACCCTTAGGGTTTAGCCTAAGTTCCCTTTATAAAAGTGTTAGAGAATATTTTAATCTAGTTTGTGACAAAAAATCAGAATTCAAATCAAAGTCTAGGTGCCCCAAATTGTTGCTACAAGTGAAAATTTAATGGTTAAAAGTCTAGTAGTAAAGTGTTCAAGTGTATTGTGAGCATGCTCCTTGTGTTTGGAATTGTTTACATGATTAATGTAACACCTCTGCTCCCCGGTACGTTAAGACATACATATACATACGAATAGGGTTATGCTAACGTTTCATTATTAGATAATCATTATAAAATTACATCATTGAGTCTTGAAATGCTGACAAAAAATACATAAACATTACAGTTTTCTAAAGAAGATTATGAAAAAAAATTACAAAGAATGCTCAGAAACTGATAAGAATGAAACAAAAGAAAATAGGGTCCTTTATCTGTGCATCGTTGGGATCTGCATGCTTCGTGAACTCACCCTGGTTGTCTTATCCTTCTTCGTAAGGGATTTCTTCCTCAAGCACTTCTTTCTTCTCATCGTGGCTCAAAGCCATGAGCCAAAGTCCAGAAGAAAATTCTCTAAACTATCTAACTAAACTCACGACAAAAAATCACCAAAATGCATCTCATACAACAGAAAGAACATGTATATATCAAGGAGACAGGTAAATATGAAAGCAACTAATTATAAAAGGAATGTCATGATAGATGAAATGCAAGTGCCCAATACAACCATACTCGAAGAAACAGAAATATGAATTCCACTCTGAAAAATACAAGAGTAAACTTTTGGACCATTGTATTGATGGCAAAACTGCCATGATCTTTGCTTTTGCAAACAATTATCTAAAAAAAATTAAATGGACGGGCAAACGCCAAAATGGGCTCTAGATAAAACTTTTGATGATGAACCATCAAAATAAAACTGGTGCTTCCGAAGTTAATTTAGAAGAATATCCTTTACCAGTCGAATCTTCAACTATGATTTGAATCCAACTTAAAGCTCCTATCAGATCTTCTACTGTATTCCCTTGTGCGATTCTTGAATGTAGGGTAGATTACAATCTATCAAGAATGCATACTGGCAGAACCTAGACAGCTTTAGTCTTAGAACACAAGTTATTAAACTGGTTCGCCTACCTACATATTTATAGGGCAGCAGCAGGGACTTGAAGAGTAATTATGAGCAAAACCTCCAGTGAAACACAGACACGTATCAACGGTTTTCGTAATTAAACAAACCTCATAGCGGTATCTGTAATTATGAAAAACTAATAGCAGTTTCTGCAATTTTCATAAAATACTGAATTACAGTTTACACCACTAAAGAACTATAATTGCATTTTGACCCATAATCTCAAGACCATCTAGCATTGAGCTCTTGTTATTAAATGCTTATCATTTCTCCCCACGTTAAGATTTTTGATACCTGTTAATTAAATTTAATTACTAACAATATAATTTAATCGACATCTTGATATTCATTAAGCCCTTCTGCTTAACTTATTTGATCGCCGAATAATTAAATCCACCTACAGAGTTTGGTCCGGTCAAAACTTATAAGCTTCTTTAAGGAGGTATCGTCAATCCCGATCTTTTGGGACGTAGATTCCGTCAATAATTAATATTCGTCATATAAATAATACCGCTATCCAACTCACCAGAAATATAGACTCATATAAGATCGCACACTCTAATGAATCAAAACAACAAATATTAAATATAGGTAAATCAATAATTATTTCAAAATTAAGAGAATGAGCACTATTCATAATAATCTTGGGGTATGAATTAATTTATATAGTCAGTATAAAATTAATTACCCTAAACATCCCGTTTAATACACACAAATGTACTAGCACAGAGAGTCAGAACAATAGACGAAGCTATTATCTGTTCCCTGTAACTAAGACAGGTCTATTAAAATTCTGTGCTACAGTCGTACCGATAGTATGTCAATTTTCATTTAAACTGTGAATATAAAACTTATATTCTGCAAGAACCTAAAATATGATCTTTTGTGTGTAAGCCGTACTCTACACACTAGATTAAATACTATACAGAATATCGGACATCTATACATAATATTAAAAATATGATACACATACATTGCTAATAAAGATTATCATAAAATTAAAAATTAATTTTATTAAAATAAAATTAAATACTAAAAACATGATTTTCAGTATACCAACCCAACAATCTTCCACTTATTCTCAAAATCATGCTACCATACATCTGACTCCTATGTTCTCTACATGACTATGAAAAGTCTTAGCCGGTAAACTCTTTATAAAGGATCTACAAGGTTGTCTCCTGATGTAAGTTCTATGTTTGACTAATAATCTGAGTCTATGTACTCCAAAGGTACTAAACTGTCTGCTTGGTAAACTAACATATAATTCTTACTTTTTTTAGGTACTTAATTATATTCTTTACCACAGTCTAATGCTCCTATCATAGGTTAGACTGATATCTGCTAACCATGCCAACGGCAAAGCAAATGCCGGGTCTAGTGTAGAGCATAGTATACATGAGGCTTCCTACTGCCGAAGCATAACAAACCACCTTCATCTTCTTTATCTCATCAGGTGTCTTAGAACACTGATCCTTAGATAGAGTGATTCCATGCCTAAAAGGGAAAAATCCTTTCTTGGAATCCTGCATGCTAAAACGAGTAAAGATATCTTTTATATACTTTGTTTGTGATAAGCCGAACATCCATTGTTTTTAATCTCACACAAGCTTGATCCTAAGGATGTGACTGGCTTCTCCCAAATCCTTCATATCAAACTGCCCCGATAACCATACTTTAACCACAGATAATGCCCCCACATCGTTTTTGATGAGCAAGATATCATCTACATAAAGTACTAAGAAGATCACCACGCTTTCGTTACGCTTTTTGTACACACAAGACTCATCCAAACTTTGATCAAAATTATAAAACTTAATGGCTTGATCAAACCGAGTGTTCCAAGACCTCGATGCCTGTTAAAGTTCATATATAGATCTCTTAAGCTTGCACAACATGTGCTCCTGACTTTTTGTAATGAATCCATCTAGTTGTATCATATAGATACACTCATCAAGACTTTCATTAAAGAAAGCTCTCTTAACACCCATTTACCAGATTTCATAATCAAAATGTGCAACAATAGATAAGAGAATCCAGGTAGACGTAAGCATGGTTACCAACGAAAAGGTTTTCTCATAATCGATCCCTTCTTTCTGAGTGAATCATTTAGCAACAAGCTTGGCATTGAAGGTTTCAACCTTCTCGTCTGCTCCTCTCTTTCTCTTGTAGATCTACTTGCATCCAATGGATTTTGTCCCTTCAGGTAGTTCTACAAGTTCCCAGACCTGATTAGAATACATAGATTCTATCTATGAATTCATAGCCCTTTGCCAAAGATCAATTGTCTTGAAGTGCTTCATTATAGTTATAGGGCTCGGTATCTAGTTCTACCGGGATCCTACCAAAAGGCTCTCCCAAAAATATATACCGGTCAAGTTGATGAATAACCCTTCCACTACGATGAGAGACTACCCGTGTTTGTGTATTGGCAGTAACATGCTGCGCAGAATTAAAATCTTGTGTATCAACAACCTGTTCTTCATTTGCACCTGTCCCGATAATCCTCCCACTACGACGAGGTAATAAAATATCAGTAACTGGTTCTTCCGTTCTATTGGTATTTTCTTTCAGTTCTTCAAGAACAATTTTTCTATTAGGCCTGCGATCCATAATATAATCCTTTTTCAAGAATCGGGCATTGGTGCTAACAATGTTCTTTTGATCCTTACGATTATAAAATAGACCACCCTTCGTCCCCTTGGGATACCCTACAAAGAAACAAACTTCTGTTCTTGGTTCCAACATACCCGCGTTCCCTTTCAGCACATGTGCTAAAATCCTCTAAATCAGAATGTGTTTCAGATTAGGCTTACGCCGTCCTATTTTATGTTGTTTCCTTTTTCCAAGTGATATTTCTGATATAGATAGCTTCCAATATTTTATGTTCCTCACCATTAATCTAGGATTCTGTAGTTAAAATCAAAGGAACTGCATTGCTTTATTAAAGCAAAAATTATAGATGTGACATAAATTATATCTGATAATGAAGATATTCAGATGTGACCCATTAATAGTGGTTCTTAATTAATATATATAGATGGGGAAGAGTGAGAGGAGTTGTCAAATAAAAATGGATCCTCGATTTGCAAACATATTCTGTAATTTACCTTTTGATCTCTGTTGTGAAATTAAGAAGAACATATTTCCACCATTATGTGGAGGATGCCTATGAATATTTCCTTTTTCAGAAGGAAGAAATGCTAGGAGAATCGTGTCAGGTGCTAGTTATGGGATGTACACGTGGGTCATGAGGATGGATGCTTCCCGTCTTGGAGTATTCTTCCATCGGCTCTTGGATAGAAAAGACTGTGAGCACATTGTGTTAAAAGGGGAACTTCGTTATAGGGTGATACAAGATATTGCCTGCACCGTAGAAAGTAACCCCGATCATGGAGGATACTATGCAGACTCATCAGGATTGCATGGTGGTCATACGAGATGCCATGCATCGAGGGATCCTTAACGCCTATGACATAGTAATCCTTCAAGAAGAATGCATTGTGCAGTTCACGACAGAGGCTGTAGGGGACAATGATGTAGTGGTTAGTCCACATGGGATATTTGGGGTCACACAGAAAGAACCCAATGTAGATATGATTAAATAAATTCAATGAATTTCCCTTCCATTTCATCTTAATATATTATTTTACATCTCCGTTGCATGATAACGTTAATACCTCATCGTGTTCATTATTATAAAACTGTTTAGAAGATTATCATCAGGGGGTAAATTACCCGTCTTTTGTTGTATTTAATGTTCAGGTATATGGATGTATACTATATAAACCTGGTGTTTTGGATTGTGTATCAGCCACTGATTTTCATCCAATATATATTGAATTGTCTAATTACGATTTATCAATCGAGGTTGAGATATGTCACAAGAGTATTAACATGGAATAAAATATTAATAAAAATTAACTATTGTATCCTGCGCTCCCAACCCATTTGGTTGGTCAGAGTAAATGTCAATGAATGTCTGCATATGTTCAGACATTCATATTTATAAATAATTTAATAATGAAAATAATTAACATATTTATTTATGCGTCGCAGAGTTTCATCACCCGGAGGATTTAACAGGGTTGATTCCCTCCCCAAATAGATATTTAATAATAAATTAAATAATTACAAAATAAAATAAAAAATAATTAGCATTTTTATTTATGCCTCGTAGAGTTTCATCCCCCAGAGGGTTTAACAGGGTTGATTTCCTTCCTGAATAGATATTTAATAACAAAGATATTAATTAAAAAATAAAATTAAATAAAATATAAATCATTAACATGTTTATTTATGTCTCGCAGAGTTTCATCCCCCTGTAGGGTTTACAGAGTTGATTCCCGCCATCAATAGTTATTTAGTTTAAACTAATAAAAAAAGAAAAGAGTAAACGGAATCCTGGAAGATGTGTTTCAATAGGGAATCTTTCAACTTCACATTGGAATAGTCCTAATTTTTTTTATCTCATGTGATATTTACGAATTTCAACCGCGAATCATTGAAGATGAATAGTTGTAACGCCCCGTCCTCCGGGCATGTCGGGACATATACAAATATAAATAAAGGGATATTCTATCCATTTATTCATATATACATACGTTAGTTATTACATAATAAAGGAGTTTGAACCGTTCAAAGTACTTAATTATTACAGTTTCACCGAAAAATTTCAAAAATTACACTAAGCAAAGGAAAAACTGAATATAAGAACAAAAGTAGAAGTCTCGATTCCTCAGAATGCATCAGCGGGATCCACGTGCTCTTGGAACTCACCCTATTCTTCCAACTCTTTTTCTCCCTCTGGGACGACTTCCTCTAAGAACTCCTCCCTACCTGTGGCACGAATACCATGAGCTAAGGCCCAAAAGCAAAACACTCTAACCTTCTAACTAATCTCACTGCACAATATTCACCGCAACACATACCATAAAACACCCAGTACAGTTTATAGTCAAGAAGAAAGACAAATTTATGACAGGATAGCAGACAAGTAAATAATCACGCGTATATGAAATGCAGATGCCCAACCCATCATGCACCTAGATTATAACAGGGATTCCATGCCGTAAATCACCATAGTAGACTTCCATGTGTAATTGATCACCAAAGCCATCATCGCGCCTCGTTGCGAATAGTAACCACATCACCTGGCTTCATGCCATAGCTGTTTTACTCAATGGCAACGGCATGGGGTCCATGCCATACTCTAGGCTAACAATATTCAATAAATCATTGCAAACACCGGGGACACACCCACTCAGTGTGTAAACTAATTCTGTAACACCGGGGACATGCCCACTCAGTGTACAAGGGGAATTCATCTCAAGCGGTTTGTCTCACCTTAAGACTCGTGATGCCTTTGTCAGTGTCAACCCAAAGTCTAAGAGAATTCAAGAAATGTTGATATTATACAAAGTACCGAGATGAGGGATTTAGGACCACCATTAATTGGGTCTTCTTCGAAGTTACCACCGCAGTGAGATTAGGTCTGCCGGATTAGGCTCTTTTCCAAATTACCCTTCAAAATATCGTGGCAATGGGGTTTAGGTCCGCCATCAATTGGGCTCTTCTCCGAATTTACCACCACAGTGGTATTAGGTCCGCCATCAATTGGGCTCTTCTCCGAATTTACCCAATTTGCCCGTATCATAACTCAAGGAACGTAGAATCAAGGAGAAATCAAAATCAAAATGCCAATGGCAAACCTATGGTGTCTAACAGTATTCATGATAAACTATTTTAAACACTGGAGACGTACCCAGGGTGTACAAGGGGAATATATCCCAAAACATTTGCAAAAATGGCAACCAGGGACGTCCTAAATTTAGAACCAAGAAGAACAATTCAATACCGTCCATCCCAACAATGATGTTCACAGATGGACTCCAATATGTCAAGATGCAAGTGACAATGTCAATGATGTATAATATGGATCTCAAATACAACCATCTATAGCATGGCATCAACTAGCGTGGCAAGATTCATGGTACAACGTACAAAGTATAAAGTACAATATGTGAAGCACAAGCTATAATTCTCAAGATATGATTCAAATATGATAGCATGGGTTCTAAATCATCATACATTCACTTAAAAACATTAATCAACTAATTCAAATATATCATCATACAAAAACTCGGATCTCATAGCAAAGGGTTCTCGAATCATACTTAGCAACTTTTAAGACTAAAACCAAGTATTAAATTAAAAGAGCCGACAAGGTTTTGGGGTATCTAGATATGGGATCAAGCTATGATTTTTATACACCATTTATATAAAAATATTTTTTAAAACTTTCATATTTAACACCAAGGCCAAAACCTAAGGCAAATAAGTGAACAATTCATCCTAAGCAAAAACAGTTGAGCACTTTCTCCAGATTTTTACCAAAAACTAGCTTCAGTTTCTCTCGGTTTTGGCATATCAAATGAAGTCCAAACGAGTCCATTTTTTAGTATGTCCTATTTTAACATGTTCCCTACAAGTTTCATGTTTAGAGCTAAGGATAGTTGTTTGAAACAAGTTGTACGTTTTGGCCATTTTAGAAAATAGATTCTGTCGGCCCCCAAAACTCAGCAAAGCCGATTTTTGATAGAGGGTTTAAAATGGTTTTGGGATACCATCCCAAGGATCTAAGGTCTAATTAGTGGGAAGAACATACTTCAATATGTTATCTATAATGTTCATGTAGACAACTTTTGGAATAGGTCACTAAAAATAGGTGTTTTGGGCTATATAAAAATATGTGACAGAATGTTCCTTGGGGGCTGAAACTTAATAGAGACGTTCAAACAGATTTTGACCTATAAAAACTCAATATTTTGTTCTCATTTTTGGTGAGTAGATAGATATAAATGTTATCTACAACTTTCAAGTTTTGACCAAAGTCCGAATCATAATCTAAACTAGGGTTTCTAAATCAGTAATATTGACTGGTAAGAAAATAACACACTTTGGTAAAATTGCAATATCTCGACTTATGGTTATGCAAATGAGTTTAGACCAACTTTGGATGCAAGATAACACAAAAATCTAACTCTGGACATAAAAATTAAGCTTGGATCAATTTTTTACATTGAATTATGGTATTTCAAATCTTAGGGCAGAAACATCAAAGTCCTTAAAAGTCAAGTCTCTTAGGGTTCAAGTCATCTACTTGTGTCATCTCAAGTTTTTGTTCCATTTCATTGTATGCTTGTATTTTAAACTTTAATATCAAGGCTCCAGCACACTTATAGATCATCAAACTCAAAGATAACAACACACAATAACATCTCACATCATTCACAAACATAGCAGCCCCTAATTTCAAACTACGACGCCTTTTCGGTTTGTTTTCGATTATTGATTTTTAAGGTGTATAATGAGATGATATCACGCCCCAAAACCCGGGGTCACGTGAAAATCCACCAAATATTCATTTTATATGGAAATATAAGTTTTCATACATTAAAATCCGCCTGTTGAAACCAAAGGAATACCCAACAAAGTGTATCTCTTGTAAATAAACGACAACAATTCAACATGCGTATAATATATCGCCTTATGGCGTACAAAACCTACCTTCAGGAACAGGCATACCAAAAAGAAGGAAAACTATAAAATTCTTCCGCCACCAAGCTACTCCTCATCCATTTCATCACCTGAAAATGGTTTTACAAAAAATTCCCACCCGTGAGCCGAAGCCCAATAGAAACAGATAATAAGCTGTAAAGCATGAATATGCAATCATATGGTGGGAGTGAACTCAACCACAAAACCAAAACAAGTTTTCCATCCAAAATCCTCATGATTTCCCATCAGATTACACAAGTCTCCCCAAATGGTTTCATTTACATAAAACCATGTTTTAATCCTTCAAACCAAGCGATGCAAGTAATGCAAATAACCACCACAGTTAAGGAAAAACAATAATCAAAACATTGTTCCCTCGCGAAATGTACCATGGCAGAAAAGAAGAGTATGATCCTATGTACCGACTCCATCACAAGGGGATAGAGGTAACAACTATAGATCCCTGTCCAGTATCTAATCCCCATACATCATGGGACCGGTTAGATACACACAAGTTCTATACGGAGTAGCATAATGAACCACTTAATTTACAGGCAATAACCCGAGGGAACTAAGCACCCAACTGCCTCAATTTACGGGGACTAACCCGAAGGACCTGAGTACCTACGCTACACACGTTTTCGAACTTACACCGAGGGTAACTCGTGCCAAATACACGTCATCCTGGTACATCTAGATAATCTTCTAAAAACATTTATCAAACCGGTACAATATACACGTACATAGATCCATCAATCACTAGGATATCAAAATAAAACATTTTCAAAATATTTTTGCCAAAGTAGTTATACGACGCCTGTATAAACAAGAGATCCGATCCATGAAACCATGGAGATCAAACCAAAACATGTAAAAACATACACATTTTATGAAAATGTTTTAGAAATTGAGACTCATCCCCAAGTGTTAGTTCCAAACCTCCAATAAAACACGTTTCTACATAAATCGAACCTTTCCCACCAAAGGAACCCAATCACTTTCCCAAAAAAAAACACCAAAAAACCAATGTAAACAGCCACAATTTTAGTCTACTGGACTCCTCCCCAGTCAACTGAAAAACCTTATGGAAAAACACCATTTTTGGATAGAAAACATTTCAGTTGACTGACCCCACGAGTCCAGTTGACTAAACCTCCCAACTCAAGATCTAGTCGATTGAACTTGCCCAGAAAACTTTTTTAGCTACGATTTTGACCTCCAGTGCTCAAACCAAGCTTCAAAAATACCTGTTTTGATACCTAAAGACATACCCGAGCCTAAGGCTATCACAAACCATCACCAGAAACATCCAACACCCAATTTTATCCAGCTGAAACATCAAAAAATAGTTTTCACCCAAAACTTGATCTAGAACATAAAATCACATTTCATGCGTTTTTAAATAGTGAAACAACATAAGATTACATATAGTACCCTTATACAGCAGTAGAATCTGAGATCCTACCTCATTGGGTCAAAAACCCAACGCCTCGATCCACGTGCAAATCGAGCTTCGTCGAAATCAAATTTCGTCCGGATGGATGTGTAGGCCACAATGCCGATAGCAAGGATCCGCTATTAGATCGTTGAAAACCAAGCCCCAGGCTCCTGAGAAGTTAGAGAGAAGGCAGAGAGTTTGGAGGAAACTTAGGAGTTAAGTTTTGAAAATATCTTTTGAAAATATCTAACTCCAGATATTTATAGGCCTCCAAAATATATTTTGTTTTTGAATTTTTAAAATTTACATAGAAACTCCCTACAACCCCGGGAAGCATCCCGCATGCTCAGATTAACTAAAATCGGCATTGAAACGCATATATGCACATTAAAGCAAAAACGCTAAAGCGTGACTAAAAACACGGAATATGCATATAAATAAAAAAGAAACTGTACAAGGTCTCACAACTCTCCCCCCTTAAGGAATTTTGCCCCCGAAATTCACTACAAGGTCACGAGGTGAACAACTCAGGGTATCTCTCACGAACCCTAGACTCAAGCTCCCATGTCGCTTCGTCAACTCCGTGATGAAGCCACTGAACTTTGACATAGTCAATCGGTCTCCCCGCAACACCTGTTCCTTCGTATCCAGAATCTTCACGGGACGCTCCACATACGTCACATTCTCATCAACTCGCAACTCAGTCCAATCTAATACATGAGACGGATCTGGCTCGTACCTCTGAAATATAAAAACGTGAAAGACGTTGTACGCAGATGCTAACTGAGGCGGCAAGGCCAGACGGTATGCTACTACTCCAATCCTTTCTAGGATCTCAAATGGTTCAATAAAACATGGTGATAGCTTCCCGCTACGACCAAATCTCATCAACCCTTTGCGTGGCGAGACCTTCAGAAACACATGGTCTCCCACAGTAAACTCTAACGGTCTCCTCCTCCTATCAACATAACTCTTCTGGAAACTCTGAGCTGTCACCAGTCACTGACGAATCACAGTAATCACCTCTGTCGTTTCCCGCAACAAGTCGGGTCCTAAAATAGCGGTCTCTCCCACCTTTGTCCAACACACAAGCGATCTACACGGCTTACCATACAGAGCCTCATACGATGCCATCCCAATACTAGACTGATAACTGTTGTTGTATGCAAAGTCTGTCAAAGATAGATAATCTTCCCAAGAACCCCAAAAATCAAGTACACAGGCTCTTAGCATGCCCTCTAAAATCTGAATAGTCCTCTCAGACTGACTATCGATTTGAGGATGAAAAGCTGTACTAAAAGTCTAGCTCGTCCCCAAAGCCACCTGAAGACTCTGCCAAAAGCACGATGTAAAGTGCGGATCTCGATCAGAAACAATGGTCACCGGTACTCCATGTAGTCGGACTATCTCCTGAATGTACAATCGGCTCAATCTGTCTACTGAGTATCTCACTCGAATGGGAAGAAAATGTGCTGACTTCGTCAGCGCCTATCCACTATAACCCAAACAGCATCATGTCCCCTCGGCAAGCGTGGAAGTCCTGATACAAAATCCATAGTGACATTCTCCCGCTTCCACTCAGATACAGGCAACGGCTACAACAATCATGTTGGTATCTGGTGCTCCACCTTCACTTGCTGACAAGTAAGGCAACGAGAAACGAATCGGATCACATCCCTCTTTATTCCGGTCCACCAGAACTGACGGTATAGATCGTGATACATCTTCGTGCCTCCCGGATGCACTGCAAGACGTGAGTGATGAAACTCATATAGCACCTTAGCACGGCACCACTCCGGCACAAACAACCGCTCTAATAGCCTCAGACTCTGATCTGAACTCATCACCCATCTTGCTGTATCTGTCACACTGGCAATGCGGTCTCATATCATCTGAGCCTCCTGATTAGTCCTTTGGGCCTCCAACACACGTGCAACTAAAGCGAGCTGTAAAGCAACTGCATATAAGGTCGCACCTCCCACTGTCTCTGTGAGACACAGATCAAACTCCGCAGCATCCCCAAGCATGTCCCACTCTCGCATAGCCACTAAAGTTAATGAGCCGTGAGATCTCCTACTGAGTGCATCAGCTACGACATTTTCCTTACCTGGATGGTACTGCAAATCGAAGTCGTAGTCTTCTAACAACTCCATCCATCGTCATTGGCGAAGATTTAAGTCCTTCTATGAAAATAAGTACTTTAGGCTCTTATGATCAGAGAAGACCTCGAAACGCTCACCATAGAGATAGTGACGCATGGCGTCGGGTAGTTCCTCTCATGTGTCTTCAACTGTCGAGATCCATAAGCTACAACCTTATCCTCTTGCATCAGAACGCAATCCAAACCCTCATGTGAAGCATCGTAGTACACTGTATAACCCAAACCTCGCTCAGGAATGATCAGCACAGGTGCATTGGTCAATCTCTTCTTTATCTCCTGGAAATCAGACTCACAGGACTCATTCCATACAAACGTGGCTCCCTTTCGTGTCAAACGTGTCATCAGTGCTGCAAGCCTAAAGAAGTCCTTCTCAAACCTCCGATAATAACCTGCCAGACCGAGAAAACTGCGTATCTCAAAAACATTCTTTGGTCGCTGCCAATCCGTCACTGCATCAGTCTTCGTCGAGTCCACTGACACCCCATCCTTCGACACCACGTGTCCAAGGAATCTCACCTATGTCATCCAAAACTCGCACTTCTCGAACTTCGCAAACAAGCGATGTTCTTTCAAAAGCTGCAAAACAGCATGTAGATGCTCCTTATGCATCTCCCTCATGGGTGAATAAACCAGAATGTCATCCACGAACACAACCACAAAACTGTCCAGATAAGGGTAGAAGATACAGTTCATCAAATTCATAAATGCAGCAGGGGCATTCGTCAAATCGAATGGCAAAACTAGAAACTCGTAGTGACCATAGCGAGTTCGAAAAGAAGTCTTCGCTATGTCCTCGTTCCTAATCCTCAGCTGATGATACCCTAACCTCAAGTCAATCTTTGAAAAGCAACGCGACCCCCTCAACTGATCAAACAAGTCGTCAATCCTCAGCATCGGATACCTGTTCTTTATCGTCACCTGGTTCAACTTCCTATAATCTATACACAATCTCAACGAACCATCCTTCTTCTTTGTAAAGAGAGCTGGAGCTCCCTACGGCGATGTACTGGGCCGCACAAATCCCTTATCTAGCAACTCCTGCAACTGCACCTTGAGTTCTTGCAACTCAGCTGGTGCAAAACGGTACGATGGCATAGAGATAGGAGCAGCTCCCAGAACAAGATCAATGGAGAACTCCACATCTCGACTCGGTGGCAACTCAAACAAATCGTCTGGAAAGACATCCGGATAGTCGCACACCATAGGGGGTAACACTCCTCGAACTCCAACCGGTTCATCTAACCTGAGTGCAGAAAAGAGAAAACCCAAATCTCCTCGAACCTGGGTGACTCCTAATATAGATATCAGGCCCTCATCCCGATCACCCACAAAGTAAAAGCAGTCACCCTCTAGTGTATAGATCGACACTCTCCGTCGCTCACAATCTATAAAGGCATGGCAGGTAGTCAGCCAGTCCATCCCTAGGATGACATCAAACGCGGTCATATCTAGAATGATAAAATCAAACTCTAAACAACGACCGGCGACCTCCAACACACAGGATCTACAGACAAGGCTCAGCGTCACATTCCCACTAACTAGGGTCTCCACATATAAGGTACTACCCAACCAGTCTATTTCCAACCCCAAAGCAGATACAAATGCAGATGATATAAATGAATGTGATGCTCCTGTGTCGATGAGAACACTAGCCCATGATCTAAATACTAGATGAGTACCTCTGATCATGGCTAGTGTAACAGCAGCATCAGCCGCCACTGGTGCTTTGGAAGCACTGCGATCAGTAAGAACATAAGCCCTGGCCTACGGCAGTCTGGTCTATTTACCATAACTCTGAGTCCATAGCTGCCTCACCAACTGAGCTGACACACCTCCCTCCGTAAAGGTAGATGTTTGAGCCCTAGGCTGCTGTGGAGCCTGTCGCCTCTGTACAGATGAAGGAACAGACGCTCCTGTCGCACTCTAAACATTCCCCTCTCTGGGACAGAGTCTGCGAATATGCCCGGGCTGACCACACCCAAAACAGATAGGTGGGTCTCTTGCCTGTGACTGGACGGGTGCTGAACTCTGAGACTGGCCCTTCTGTAGGCACTCAACTAAATGATGTCCCGGCTGTCCACAGCGATAACAGATCAACCCTCTCTGTTCTGGCCTTTCTGTCGAGGCCACTGAAAGTGTAGGTGCAGACGATTGCTGCTGAGACGATCCTACAAAACGGGAACTAGGTCAAGACGACCTCTGACACTTGTTCCTGCGCCCCTGGAACTGTGCATCTCCACTCCCCTGCTGGGTCCCGCTCTCTCTAATCCTACAGCTATCTACCAACGAGTTCTCGACCCAGATAGTAGCTTCCATCAGCTTAATGTACACCTCCACATCCAGAGCAGCAACTCTATCCTTAATAGTAGGTCGTAGTCCCCTCTCAAACCTCCGAGTGCGCAACTCCTCTTTAGATACCATCTCATGTGTGAACTGCTATATATTTGCGAACTTGGCCTCATACTGGACCACAAACAAATTCCCCTGAACAAGGGAGAGGAACTCCTCTCGGTAAGTATCCCTCGAAGACCTCGGGAAATACTTCTTCAGGAAGACTCTTGTGAAAGCAGCCCACGTCTCATCCACAGTGGTCTTGGCGAACTTCCACCACTCTCTAGCATCTTTTCGCAGTTGGAACGCTGCCAACTTTATACACAAAGCATCCTCCTCAATATCCAAAGTATCAAAGATAGAGGTGGTCACTTCTAACCACTCAGTAGCCACCTTGGGGTCTGGCTCCCCAGAAAAGGTCAGAG
>JAUMHN010224856.1:0-20522 GCA_032360265.1 Heliamphora ciliata | reverse complement strand
AAAATTGGCATTATTTGTAAAATAAACTAATAAACCTAAACTAAGAATCATTAAGCTAAAATAAAAGGTTGGAAGATGCTTATCAAACTAATAAAAAAAATCTAACTTTCGCTTTATTAAAAGAAAGTAGTTGAAAAAGAAAACAAAGAGGAAGAAAATTACATTTAAAGAATAAAAATTAGATTAAAAGATTTTTGTGATTTTTTTGGGTTTAACAAAAGAAAAGAAAAATAGGATAAGTACTACGAAAAGAAAATAAAACTATAGAAAAAGAAAAAAGAAAGAAAAACAAGAAATAGAATATTAGAAAGAAAAATAAAACTATATTATAAGAAAAAGAAAATAAGACTACATTACAAGAAAAGAAAAGGAAATAAGATGCTAGAAAAGAAAATTACATCACTACTAAAGAAAGGAAAAGGAAAGTGGAAAATAAAGGCTAATGAAAGAACATTAAACTACTATTAAAAGAAAAGAAAAGAAAAAGAAAAATGAATGCTAGAAAATTAAGCTAATGTTAACAAAGAAAATTAAGCTACATTAAAAAGAAAATGGAAAGGAAAAAGAAGGTAATGGTATATAAAATCAAATTAATACTAGAAAAATAAAATGAACCAAAATATATTTATTTGATTGTCAAATATGAATATAGTATTAGTAGCTATATCCATATGTATGTAAGTGTATTATCATAACAATTAGCAAAATTAATTAGTTGTAATTGTCAAAACATATTAGCACTATTTAATGAATTGGTGAAAAATAACAATGTACTTAGTGTGAAAGTGTAAACTAAGAAATTAATTAAAATAATTAAGTTACATGAGGCAATGTAAACAATAAGTAAGTTTAACTACATAAATAAAGGAAATACATGAATTGAACTTTAAATTTAACCCGATCACTCCAAAAAAGATGGAATAGAGTTAAAAGGATCGGGGATCTAAGCGAGCTACCTAGACTGCTAAGGAATCCTCAAGTCGAGAATGTGCTTCAACATTCTAATCCTAGAGTGGTGATCCAAGCAAGGCTTCAACGTCGGAGGTTCGGGTCTCGATGTTTCGGCAGGGGTTCAGAGTCGGGACTCAGATTGCTCGGTGACTTGGCAGAACTTCTCTCTAAACCTCTCTCTAATTTTCTGTCCTTAAAAATGTACCAGAGGTACGGTATTTATAGAGTTTATCAACCAATGAGATGCTGCCACATTTTGGGACACGTCAAGCCATTTGGAGTTGGCAGTCGCCAGGTAGGACATGGCGGTCGCCATGTAGAAAGAAGGTTCCAAAGGGTTCTATTGACGGTCGCCACAATGCAAGTTAGCGGTCACCAGGTTTAAGGCAGCGGTCGCCACTTTTGGCTAGGGTTTTCAAGAGATTCTATGACGGTCGCCACAATAAATATGGCGGTCCCCACTTTTGGAATGACTTGGACAACAAGTTATCGATGGTTCAACAAAATTTCATTGGTTTAAATGTTTCGGGTTCATATACCGAGCTTGGATCACTTCTTGAGGATCGAACTGAAGCACCATTCCACTTGTTTTCATCATCGTATTCACCTACGATTGGGCGAGGTCAAATTGGGGTGTCTATAGTTGCCCCTCTTTGATATAACTTGCGTAGCAACGCGTGATGTGAGTTATATCAAAGATCCAGATACAACATCCATTTGACTGAGCCGTCAATCTTAAGCCACAAACACACAAGCATGCATATGATAGTTGGTCGTACTCGAATTTTCATCGAGCTTCCTACGTACCCTTTGCTAGGGATCAGACCAAAACGTAGTTTATGGGGCAAAATGCAAAAACGATGTATGAAAAATATAGTATAATGCAATGCGAGTCAGTTTAAGGTCATGAGGAGGACCGACGAGTCAGTGTAGGGTCATGAGGAGGACCGACTAGCCTGTTTAGGGTCATGAGAAGGACCGACGAGTAAGTTTAGGGTCATAAGGAGGACCGACGAGTCAGTTTAGGGTCATGAGGAGGACAAGTCAGTTTAGGGTCATGAGGGGGACCGACGAGCCAGTTTAGGGTCATGAGGAGGACCGACAAGCCAGTTTATGGTCATGAGGAAGACCGATGAGTAAAACATCGAACTAATAGGTCAAGTTAAGATCTAAAAATTCGGGATGAGGTGCGGGATTTATGACTTAAAATTTAGATCTAATGGAAGCAAGATTAAAAGCCAAGTTACAGCTTAAAGTTAATCTTACCGAAAGGGGATACCATGAAATAATAGGTCGAGTTAAGATCTAAAAATTTGGGACGAGGCATGGGATAAAAATAATTAAAAGCCAAGTTATGACTTAAAATTAAATTTATCGGAAGAGGAGACCATGAATTAATAGGTCGAGTTAAGACCTAAAACTCGGGACGAAACGTGGGATAAAAATAATTATCGGAAGAGGAGACCACGAATTAATAGGTCGAGTTAAGACCTAAAACTCGGGACGAAATATAGGATAAAAATAATTAAAAGCCAAGTTACAGCTTACAATTAAATTTATCGGAAGAGATAAGGATTACAACACAAAATTATTTTTGGAATAAAAAAGCGTAAGTTCGAGAAAATTATTTTTAAACACACAAAATTTTCTAAAAACTTTTTTTAAAGAAACTCACACACAAAAGAAGAAAATTTATTTTATTATATTTATTTTTTAGTTTTTGAAACCATTTTTCGTAAGAAGATAAAGGTAAATAAAATAACAAAATAAACATATAAAATAAGAAAATCAATAAAGAACCTAAAACAGCCCCAAAAAAATCCATAAAAAAAGATGTGACCGTTGACAGACCTGACGTGACTGTTGAAAACCTGGCGGTCATCAAGCCCAAACACCTCTGACATGGCGGCCGCCGGGTAAAAACCCATCCAACATGGCGGTCGCCATGTGTCTCTTCACTGACATGGCGGTCGCTCACTTTAGAAGTGGCAACCACCAATTTCAAACACACATATGGTCCTTGAGATGCGCGGGTGAGGGCTCATTCTCTCATTCCATCTGCTCTCTCTAGCGCTTCTGCTTTCCCAAGACTCTCTCAAGCTCTTCTCTTGTTTCTTTTTCTTCCACCTTCTCTCACGATGTTTACCTTATTATTTGTGATCCCTTTTCTCTTTATGGCGGGCCAGGGTCAGGGAGACGACGACCTGGGGGCACGACAAGACCCCTCCGCCACTTGGAGTTCTTCTATGGGGACTCTCAGGAACACACCCACCAGTATCCCTGCTAGCGGGGTCACTACCACGCAGCCCACTACTGCGATGGACGCCCTTGTTCTCGAGGCGGAGCGTGTCTCCCATCGAGCTGCTGAGGAGGCGTGGGCAGCTGACGAGGCGCAGGCGGCTATTGATGCTGATGCTGCTGCTGAGGCCGCGATGGAAGATTTCTTGGACCCCTGATGCTGGGGAGGGCCATCCAGCACCTTTTGATCCGCACACCTACGCTCCAGTTCCCCACCGCTTACATCCGGGTGGGATGCAACGATACGAGCCTCCTGCCTTGTCACGCCCCAAACTCCGGTTCACGCGACGGTCCTACTAGCATCATCAAACCGTCCCAAATACTTAAAGGGATTTTAAACCAGAAAGCCCAAATAAGGCAAAAATCCTTGTAAAAGGTACTACCGAGGGTTTATCCAATTTGAAATAGTAGCCAAGAGACTACGGTTTTTGTCCCACAAGCCAAACCTTTTTAAAACAAAATAGACTTTTGGGTAAAGAAAATCCTTTCAAAAAGATGTGGAAACCGTTATAAAATTTTCCTCGAGTACAAGAGTTTAAATGAAGGAGAAATCATTTGAAAACCCCATTTTTAAACCGTTGATCCTAGCAACGAAAAGCGTAGTAAGAAATTACGGAAAACAACAACCAACCCGTGGTTCCCTCGAAAGCATTAAAACATGCATACATCCATAAGAACTATATACGTATTAGAACATGTATATCCAACATGAAACATATATAGAAAGGTAAAAACTACCTAACAAAGACCAACAACAAGGTCTTGTCACCAGCAACCTCCGGGCACCTCAAGATCACCCACAGGACCACGTCTACCTGAAAAAGGTTTTACAACAAAATCCCACACCGTGAGTCGAAGCCTAATAGAAAATAGACAGTAAAACTGTAAAGCAGGCTATGCAATTACACACACACGGGCTCAACCACAGGAGCCAAAAAGGATTTTTCTCTAAAAAATCGCAAGTTTTCCATCAGACTGACACGAGTCACAAAAAGGTTTTATCTCATAAAACTCCACATTTTTCATCCTTCAAACTATGCATATCATCCTAACAGATATCATGCCATAGTTAAGGAAAAGCTGTAAATAAACAATAAGCTCCACTCAGGCCACTCAACCGAAGAGAAAGATAAAATGTAATCATATGTACCGACTCTGCCACATGGACAAAGATAACAACTATAAACTCCTGTCCATTATCCTTGTCTCGAACCACTTAAGGCCTGCAAGATAATGACAAGTTCTATACGGAGTCACAACAATAAAGCCACTCACGGGGCAACATACTTCTTTACGGATTTCCACGACGGTTGGACGAAGCTAACCAAACCATGTTTACGGGGATTAACCCAAGGGATCGTAGCGAACCCACTCTGCGCACATTTTTAGACTTCTACCAAGGAGCAATAGAAGCCTAACTCAAAATCACACACTATCACAGTACATCTATGGAAACATTTAAAAACCCACCGTAGCTCAACTACGAAAACCCACACAACAGTTTATATACCACATGCGTAAAAAGAGATCCAATCCATCAACATGGAGATCTAAAACCAATTTCAACAAAACGTTTAAGAGTTGAGACTCAACCCCGCGGGTTAACTCTAAACCTCTAAAAAGACGTTTTTTACCATTTTCATAAAACACCTCATTTTCAAATCTCCTTTTGAAAACTACGGATACCACGTACCCGAATAATGTATACAACCAAGAAAGGCGTAAAAAAACCCACTTTTACCCAAAACCAAGGTTTACACATGAAAATCACATTTGATATGTTTTCTACCGGGTAAAAACATATATAATCACATATATCACCCTTATACAGCAATAGGGTCTAGAATCCTACCACGGTGAGCCAAAGCTCGATGCCTCAAAAATCAAACCTTGATGAAACGGCATTATGTCCGGATGAACGTGAAACCCCTGGCACCAATATCAAGGATCCGCTGTCAGTTTGCTGAAAATTGATCCCCAAGCCCATCAAAATCTAGAGAGAAGGCAGAGAGAAGGGGTAACTTAGCTTAGAAGCAAGCTTAAAACAAATATCTTAGCCCACTGGATATTTATAGAAACGGTAAAAATCTTCTGTCCAGTCGATCGAACCCCCTAGTTCAGTCAACCGAACTGAAAAATCTCGGTCCAGTCGACTGGGCTAACCCCTCCAGTCAATCGAACTGCTGGGCAAAGTGTTTTTTTGCGTCAAACTGATTTTTCAGCTTTAAACCAAGCCAAACAAACCTCTTTCGAACCCAAACAAGCGTAAAAAATGTACCAGAGACATCACTAAGGTTATGAGAGAACTCGAATTCCATTAACACTTAAACATTCCCAACATAACATGGGTCAGGGTCTCACATGCCTGACCACCACATTTCTCTCCAGCGACCTTCAGTATGTACCATATCCTTACTGTTTTAAATACCAAAGCATGATATATCAAACGTAGACGCATGCCTAGGATCCCTCAGATGATATGATAATGTGTTTTGATATGATGACAAATGATGATGAATGATGATGAATGATGTTTTATTTTGATGATGGTGTGATACTTTGGGATTTGAACTTAGTTTAGGAACCTTTGTTATGGAGATTTAAAACAGTAAGGACACTTAGGATTTGAACAAACGACGAAAGAAAGGGCAATTATTTTAATGAAAATCACAAAATAAAGGGCTTAGATTTTTTTTATTTTTAGGAAAAACATAAAAAAATTAAGGGGAGATTTTTTTTGTTTTTGTTTTTGTTTTTGGGGCATGAAAACTGAAGGGGTAATTTTTATCAAAAATTCTAAAATTAGAGGTAATTTTGTAAAAAATTTCTAAATAAAGTAAATTTTCCAAAATCACAAACTCTAGAAATCTAAGGGATATTTTCTTTCAAAAATCTAGAAAATTAGGAAAATTTTTTAGAATCCTTAGAAAAATATTTGAAAGAATCTTAGAAAATTAGGGGAAATTTTAATACAAATCCTGAAGAATTTTTAGAAAATCTTAGAAATTTTAGAAACTTTAAGGAAGATTTTTGAAAAATCATAGGAGAATATTTTTTTAGAGGATTGGGGCAAATTTTCAAAAATTTCTAGAAAATTAATCTTAAAAGGGTAGGACAAAAGGGGCTAAACACAAATATCAGAGGGAAGATTTGCCTGGCGCGCCAGGGCTTTAGGGTCTCTAGTTTTTTGCTAGGACGTGCAAAAATCAAAGGATCGCCACTTACACACGAACCTATGGTTAGGAAGATTTACCTGGTTTATCTGGGCTTATGGTGCCTAGTTTTCTAGGGCTTGAAAAGAACCAAAGGGTCGTCACTTACACACGAACCTAGGGTTAGTGTGCCTAGTTTTCTAGGGCTTGAAAGAACCGAAGGGTGTCATTTACAGACGAACCTAGGGTTAGGGAGATTTTCCTAGTTTACCAGGGCTTGAAATAACCGGAGGGTCGTCACTTACACATGAACTTAGGGTTAGGGTGCCTAGTTTTCTAGGGCTTGAAAGAACCGAAGGGTCGTCACTTACAGACGAACCTAGGGTTTTTTTATTGCTTAGTTATCTGCAGCATATTTCATGTGTTTAATATGCTCTTTATATATCTTCTATTTGCCTTCTCTTTTCAGGCTGGTCACTATGTCCGTGGCATCAGAGGTTCTTCCTCTAGAGAGGTGTTGGAGTGGTATGATGCCCACCCTACTCCTAGCCGGGCTTATATCGATGCCTTCAGCTTTTCTAGATTCATACCTCTGTTGGGTAGGACGAGCAATGACCGGGTCTGGCTGACAGCCTTGGCTAAGCGTTGGTGGGATACCACCAACACCTTCCATTTCACTACCTTCGAGGCTACTCTGACGTCTCTAGACTTCTCCATGATTACCGGCAACTGGGTTGGAGGAGCTCACATCCCATTTGATCCGGCCATCACCCGCTCTGCTAACGCGCTGATGCACTTCCTCGGGGCCATTCCAGCATAGATGGACAGAGACCGGGTGCAATACACCTGGTTTTTCGAGTAATTCAAACATTTTCAGTGCACCGAGCTCGTCATTTTGAGTGGGTCGCCTGGGGCTTTCTGATGTACATGTTCAGTACCTCTTTGTTTTCGAACAAGGAGAATACCGTCCATTTTCATTACTTGGGCACCCTGGCTCGTCGACCGGGTCGCTTCATTTGATTGGGGAGGAGCACTTCTCGCCACTCTTTATAGCTTCATGCGAACTTTGACCCGGTTCCCCCAGGAACTCAGCATTGGGGGATACTTCTATAGTTCTCCATTCATTTCTGTTATCTGTTATTGCTAGCTGACATCTTTTTCTTTGCAGTTGTGGACTTACGAGTTCCTCGGGCTTCACGTCCCAGCAAACTCTACGGTGGACCCTCTAGTCATTCCCCAAGCGGCCCGATGGTCCCGAGGCCTGAAGGGGAAGAAGGCTGGAGGGAAGGATGTTGACCGATTTTGGGTATCACTGGATTGCCTGACCCTTGACCAAGTATCTTTATTTACTGCTTACTATTCTGTACATTGCTTTCTCATTATACTGCCTACTGCACTTTTTCACTACACTATTTACTGCACTGTTCTTTGCACTATAAACTATTCATCATACTACACGGCTTACTGTTCTTCGCATTGCACTGTACTTTGAACAGCTGGAGGTCCACTGGGATGTTTGGAGAGTCGTAGAGGATCGAGCTGGCGCAGACCTAATGCGCAGCCGGGATATCACTTCTAGGCAGATCCTGCTGGAGGGTCCATTTAGACGAGAGTACTATCTAGGAGAGCGAGTGGTTCGCCAGTCGCTCGGCCTAGATCACTTCCGGATCCCAGTGGTTCCTCCAGCATGTATGCGCTGGACCGATCACCTAGGCCGGGTCGACCTACTCCTGGAGCTAGTGGGGACTTTAGCTGCTAAGCTGCTGGTGGCGGAGGGAGATTACATAACCTGGGCTTGGGTCCATCTATTGGGTCCATTAGGACCTGACCCGACTGCCTCAGGTGGCAGGAGGCGGAGACACATGCTGGAGGCTGCTGATGCCGGCGCTGATGCTGCTGCAGGTGCCGCTGCTGCTGGAGCGGCTGCTGGAGGAGTTGGGGCTGGGGTAGTTGAGGTACCTTGGATGGTGTCATTCTTCATTGCCGGGTATCCTTTTGATATCCCCATCTCGATTTCTCCAGCCCTGGAGTTCCAGCCAGAGCATGCTCAGGTTTGACTCTCTTCTCACTATTTCCTTTTCGTCTTTCTTCATTCGTAGACTGCTCAGTTCTGTATTATTTCTTGACAGCCGGATCAGGCTTAACTGGATCGTCTCATGCTGGTGGTGAGCGGCATGCGGACCCATATACGCCAGTAGGATCCAGCCTTACGTGCAGCTGGGGTTCCATTCGTTCCTTTGTCGGTGAGTATCTCTTCCTTTGTCTTGTCATTATATTCTGTACTTTATTCTTACTCTTTCTTTTCTTTTTCAGGCACCAGTAGTTGCCACTGGCGCAGTACCACCATCGGCTCCTGCTCAGCCTTTTGCTCTAGCCCCATCTTCAGCACGAGTTAATTGGTCCCGTGCCAATTCTAAAGCACGTCCCTGAGGATCTATTTCATCTGCTCGGAGCAGATCCAGGGTCGTATCTTCCTCCTCTGGCAGCGACGATGGTGACGAATTCGATAGACTCTTCGAGGATGACAGCTCGGAGGAGGCCGATCCTTTTTCCCGCCGAGTCCGCCTGAGGCACGAGTGAGAGAGAGAATCCCCCCTAGTCACATTTATTTTCAGATACATTTAGGCATACTCACTTCTCTCTTTTTTTTCACAGTTCTGCGTGCCCCAACTACATTTATAGGTGTGCGTGCCCCTGTTTACTGGGTATTGGGCCTAGGTTCCCCTGTCTACATTTTGGTACATTCTCCTATTTCCTATTTTTTGGTTATCGTTTTATATTCATCTGCTTGAATGGTTTATTTTGTTCTTACTGCTCAAACTGTCGAAACTTACACAGAGCATCAAAAACTGAAAGCTGACATACTCTTGCCATGTTTAAACCTGGCGGTCGCCACTATGTAACTTGGCAGTTGCCTCTTTTACAAGACTGGCATGGCGGTCGCCACAACAAAATATGGCGGTCGCCTGGTCAAAGAGGTGATGTCACGGTACGGTGCTTTTTAGAGTTGGCGGTCGCCATCTTCAAGGTGGCGATTGCCACATTGACCGTACCTTTTGCCAAAATTTTGATTTTCCACCTTTTCCTATCTTATAAATACAGCCCTAGAGGCCCCATTTTCTGTTGTTCTTGCTCAGATGGCTAATTCCCTTTTTTCATGGATTGAGGCATTCTCTCATGTCGAACGTTTGAACTTTGCCCAATTCGGTATCAACTCCTTATTTCCTCTCATGGCCATAAAGATTGACGGGCCTTTGCTGAAAGTAGCTGCTCAGTTGTGGGACCTGCAATCCCACGTCTTTCGGTTCGGCCTTGAAGAGCTATGCCCCACCGTGGAGGAGTTTGCTTCCATTTTGGATTTGGCCCCTCGAAGCTCCGTTGTGGTTCCCACTTTCTTTCTTTCAACTTGTCAGTAGGTGATATAGATTTGTGGTCTATCTAGAATGGAGGCCTCTCTTCTGACACAGGATGACTGTCTTGAAATACCCTGGATTATCGACAGATTCTGTCTTACCGGTGACCTTAGCGACCTCAACTTTCAGCTGCGGCGACGTTACGCTCTTTGCTTCTGTCTTCTTACCCAGTATCTTCTTGTCCCTTCTGATGGGCGGGTTAGCTGTGCATTAGTTGATATTACGGGCCAGATGTGGATGGGGAAGGACTTTGTACCACTTATCCTAGCCGAGACATTACTGGGTTTAGATGCCGTTCATCGTGGTGAGACCGCTACTTTTGCTGGCAGCCCCTTACTTCTTCAGGTAAACTTCAAACTTTTATCAGACTTCTGTCATGCTGTAAGGCTTTTCCTTCACTAATCTAACTCTTGTTACAAATTTAGCTAATGGAGAAGGAAAACCTTGTACAGAAACCACCTACTGATAGACACAGTGCTACATCTTTCCTTTACCGCCCCTATTATCATATATGCGACACTGAGGTAGCCTGGCATTAGTACCTCTCATCCCTGACTAGCTCCGATATTACTTGGCAGTGCCCCTGGTGACGGATCCTTGCCATGACTCTGACCACCATGGATCATCCTGGTGTCTTGCTGATTGGTCTGCATCAGACTACTTTCTATTACTCCCATTGGACCATGTGGTAGTTTGGTCACAGCCAGATCGTCTTTCTCAATATCAGAGGCCGTCAATTTTCATATGTGCTGTGGACTCCATTTCTAACACTGTATCGGGATGCCTAGCCTTCTCGTTCATGTATGGAGATGCAAGAGTTGCAGTGTCCAGATCTTTCTAATGAATACAAGTCGTGGCTAATGCAGGATCGGGAGAAGAAAGATAAAGAAGAAGGAAAACAAGCAGCAAAAAGACGAAGGATTTGAGGCCTACTGGTTTGTTTCAAAGATTTCACAGCTTTCTTTTTTCATTTGTAGAGTTTGGGACTTGCGTGTCCTCCTTTTAAAAAATTTGTATTTGATTAAAGAAATGAAAAACTCCCACTTTATATTTAAGATGGTTCAAATTTATTCAAAGTTTGAATGACTTTATTATCAAAATTCAAAGATAAATTTGAATTGGCCTTACTTGGATTCAAAATGGTTTAAAACACATAATGTGGCCGAACTTCTCAAAAGAAGCTGCCTACGTATCCTAAAAACATGAAATCAGGCCATAACGTAGTTCGGGCTCAGTTTTCCCTCGGGTATTGACACTCTCCTTTTGTAGTGCCCTAACTTTTGCTAAGGTCGCCCTTTCGAATTTTCGGCCTTGCGGGCTTCTCTAACTTTTGCCTGAGTAAGCCTTTTCAATTTTTAACTCAACGAGATTTTCTTCTATCTTTGTTTTTATCTCAGGGATAGTACTTTTTGAGTTGATCGAGGTCTACTGAAGTGGAGAACACATTTCCATCCAAATCCATAATGATGACTACACCATCGGTCATGATGGTCTTGATGAGAAAGGGTCTAGACCAGTTTGGCTTGAATTTGCCTCTCGGGTAAAAAATAAGAGCTCTGATTTCCTTAAGCACCAAATTCTCTTCTCTGAGTTCCTAGGTCTTGACTTTTTTATTGAACGCTCGAGCTATCCTCCTCTGATATCCTTGTACATGAAACAGGGCCTGCTGCCTTCTTTCATTAAACAAGAGCAACTCTTCCATCCAGTAACTTTACCATTCTGCTTCTGAAATACTGGCTTTGGTTACCACTCTTAGCAAAGGGATTTCCACCTCAATGGGAAGTACAACTTCCATCCCGTACACTAAAGAGTATGGCGTAGCTCCTGTTGAAGTTTTGATCGACGTTCGATATTCCCAAAGTGAAAATGGTAGATGTTCCGACCAATCCTTATGTGAGTTGATTGTCTTTTGCAGAATCTTCTTGATGTTCTTGTTTGCTGCCTCAACCGCTCCATTGGTCTGTGGCCGATATGGTGAGAACTTGTGGGCTACTATTCGGTACTCTTCAAAAAGATCCAGGACCTCTCCTTGGAAATGCAGGCCATTATCCGAGATAATTTCATAGGGGATCTTGTACCGACAAATGATGTATTGCTTAATGAACTTAGCAACATGAGAGGCTTTCAATATCGAGTAGGAGGCTGCTTCCAACCACTTGGTAAAGTAGTCAATGGCCACTAAGATGAACTTGTGCCCATTCGACGCCTTCGGTGTTACCTTGCCGATCATATCAATGCCCCAAATTGAGAAAGGTCATGGTGACGTCAGGTTATACAACTAAGATGGGGGAACGAGCATGAGATTTGTGTGAATCTGACATTTGTGGCACCTTCGCACGAACTGCATGCAGTCTGTCTCCATTATCATCGAATAGCACCCTTATCGCAGGATCTTTTTGGCTAACATATTTCTGCTCATGTGTGGCCCACAAACTCCCACATAGACTTCTTTCATCAATTCCTGACCCTCTTCATTGTTGACGCACAGTTTATTGACGTCAGAATACCCTCATTTGTATAGTCTACCACCACAAATGACAAACTGTGCAAATAATTGTCGTATTGCCCTTTTGTCCTTTTTACTGGTAAACTTGGGATATTCTCTTTTCTCCACGAAGTTCTGAATGTCAAAGTACCATGGAAGGTCGTCAGTGTTTTCCTCAATTGCGACCGTCGTCTCATATGATGGCTTTCTCTTCTATTCAATTATCAAGGGCCTCATTCTAACTCTGGATGGCATGTCATTCATGGACGCTAGGGTAGCCAGTGCGTCGATGAACTTGTTCTGCAATCTTGGCACATGGGTAATGATCACTGATTCAAAACACGTTATCAGTTTCTCTAGCTCTTGATTATAGAGAATCAAGGTTAGGTCCCTGATCTTCCATTCTCCTTTCGCTTGTGAAACCACCAGTACTGAATCTCCAATGACTTCCAACTTTCTTGTCCCTAATTCTTAGGCTGCCTCCAATCCAGCTAAACATGCTTCATACTCAGCCTGATTGTTGGTAACTTCAAAATTGAGCTTCAAAGACAAGGGGACGTGTGATTCATTAGGAGTGATAAAAAGGACTCCTATTCCATAGCCATATTGATTGGATACGCCATCAAAATATAGAGTCAACTTGTCATCCCTGATTTTCATCAGTTGTTCATCAAGAAACTCGAACTCTGTGTCTTCACCCCCCTCAACTGGTTGGTCAGCCAGGAATTCGGCCACTGCTCTGCCTTTGACTGACTTTCGGGTAATGTATCTGAGGTCGAATTCTGATAACAATAGCAACCATCGAGCCAACCTTCTTGTCAGTGCCAGCTTTTCAAATAGGTACTTTAACGATTCCATCCGGGAGATGATATTCACTGTGAAAGATAGCATGTAATGCCTTAGTTTTTGGAAAGTCCAGACCAAAGCCCAACATGTCTTTTCCAGTGGTGTGTGTAACGATCCGGTATAGACCCTAGTAGTAATAACCCGATTAATAATGACCCGTGTAAAGACCCAGCCCAAATGCTAGTATTTGTGATGGATAGTCCACGAGGCTATAGAGTACGGGGAAGATAAAGAATCCTAACTCAACTCAAAAATCCTAACTCAACTTGAGAACCCTAAGTTCGGCTCGAAAACTCCAAAAAGATCCAAAACTCAGGCAACAAAGCCTTAACACCCCGGGAATCTCTTAACATTCTAAATGAAGTAAGTATCATAAAATACTGAATTAAAAATAAAACAAATCTCATAAATAGGGTAAAATGATAGTTTTGCCCATAGTACAGCAAAAAGTCTTAAAAATCCAAATTTTAACATATGGATACGCTAAATCAAAATTTTTTGTACAATTAAGTGGTAAAAGACGAAATAACATCAAAAATACCAAAAATGTCCCTTAGTGGCCGACCACCTTGGGGGATGTGCGAAAAAGTGACTTTTTTTGCTTCTTTTTAGCTTTAAATAATGAGAAATGTATTAAATGAAGCATTATGATGATCCCATACTTGTTGAACAAGTAATATACCAAATAATATAGTGATATAAGTCAACAAAAGCAAACAAATTATTATTGAAGTTCATACACAACAAAATAAGTCAAAAAGTCATATATTACCAAAACAGCTTAATTTAACTTAAAGGACTACATCTATTTAATCAATTTCTATAGAAACTATGATAATACATGAAAATACTATATTTCTCATAAACATATTAATATAATAGGTTTCAGTAGGAAAAAACGCCAAAAAGTTACATCAAATTAACTTTTAATGCATTTTCTTGCACAATAGGGACACGAAAACTGATACAAACCCCTTGATTGATGGGGGATAAGATTTTGTCCCCCAAAACTGATCTGTAGATATGTTTAGTTTCTCAAAAATCTGATTTTGTCCCCTAACAACTTGAACTGCATTAAATAAGCCATGTGAAGGAGAGAGAGAAGTACAAAATCTTTAATTACCTTGTTCCCTAACACTTCCTATATAAGCTAAACCCAAACACCTTCTTTCCCTTGAATATTTCGGTGGAGAGAGAGGGAGGAATACCAGAATATAGTAGTTCTTGAGGGTTCATAGAGGTTTGAGAGAAGAAAGAAGTAGAAGAAGAAGGAGGGATCCAAAAAGTGGGGTCTTTGGAGACCATGGTTTTAAAGCTAAGTCCTAGTCCATCCTCCACCATATTTTGATCTCCCAAATATCTAAGTAAAATCTCTAAACCCTGTATCTAATATCCCTCAAAATATCCCCCAACCCATCCCTTTAAACACTCTAAAAATCAAGAACCGAAATCAAACCGAAAAGGCGTCGTAGTTGGAATTTAGGGGCTGTTATGTTTGTGAATGTTATGGTATGTTGTTGTATGTTGTTATCTTTGATATTTATGACTTCTAAGTGTGCTGGAGTCTTGATATTGAATTTTGAAACACAAGCATGCAAAGAAATGGAACAAAAACTTGACATAACATAAGTAGAGGACCTAAACCATAAGAGGCTTAATTTTCTAGAACTTTGATGTTTCTGCCCTGAGAATTAAAATGCCATAACTCATTGTAAAAAATTGTTCTAAGCATTATTGTTATGTTCAGAGTTAGATTTTTGTGTTATTTTTTATCCAAAATTGGTCTCAACTCATTTTCATAACCAGAACTCAAGATATTTCAATTTTACCAAAGTGTGTCATTTTCTGACCAATCAACATTACTGATTTGGACCCTAGTTTAGAGTATGATCCGAACTCTGGTCAAAACATGAAAGTTGTAGATAAAATGTATATCCATCTACTCACCAATAATGAGACCAATATATGAAGGTTTGATACGTCAAAACTTCTTTTAAATTCTCTGTTAAATTTTAGCCTCCGAGGAACATTCTGTCACATATTTTTATATGGCCCAAAACCCCTATTTTTAGTAATTTATTACAAAAGTGATCTACATGAACTTTGTAGCTAACATATTGATGTCTTTTATTCCTGAAAATCAGACCTTAAAGCCTTGGGATGATACTCCAAAACAGTTTTAAATTCTCTGTCCAAAACCAACTCTGCTGAGTTTTGGTGGCTGACAAAACTTACTTTTTAAAATGGCCAAAACGTCTAACTTGTTTCATACAAATACCCTTAGCTCTAAAAATGAACCTTGTAGGGAACATGTTAAACTAGAACATACAAAAAATGGGCACATTTGGACATCATTTGATACCCCAAAACCGAGAGCAATCGAAGCTAGGTTTTGGTAAAAATCTGGAGAAAGTGCTGAACCGTTTTTGCTTACGATAAAATGTTCACCCATTTGCCTTAGGATTTGGCCTTAGTGATAAACATGAGACTTGTAGAAAATATTTTTATCTAAATGTTGTATAAAAAACATAGCTTAATTCCAAGTCTAGATTTCCCAAAACGTTGTTGCCCCTTTTAATTTAATACTTGGTTTTGGCCTTAAAATTTGTTAATTGTGTGTTGGGGTACCGATCGCTATGAGACCCGAGTTCTATATGATTATTGGTTTGAATTAGTTGATTAGTGATTTTAAGAGAATGTATAATGATTTAGAACCCATGCTATCATATTTGAATCATATCTTGAGAATTGTAACTTGTGCTTCACATACTTGTACCTTATGCTTTGCGCGTTGTACCATGAATCTTGCCATGTTAATGCCATGCTATAAATTATTGCACTTGAGATCCATATTTCACATAATGGGCATTGTCACTTGCATCTTAGCGTATTAGAGTCCATCTGTGTAAACCGTTGTGGGGGTGTTGACAATGGGCCATGTGCGTCTTGAGCCGTGTTACGTCCTGAGCCGTGTCACGTCTTGAGCCGAACTACCGCTGTACGCCGTAGTGATTGGGAACGCTAATGTACGGGAACCTAATGTATGGGAACCTAATGGAACCATTCAGATTGTTGTGTCGAGTATGTTAACTTTGGGCCATGTATGTCCTGAGCCGTATTACGTCTTGAGCCGAACTGTCGCTATATGCCGTAGTGATCGGGAACGTTGATGTACGTGAACCTAACGTACGGGAGCATAATGGTGCCATTCAGATTATTATATTGGATATGTTAATTGTGGGCCATGTATGTCCTAAGCCGTGTTACGCCCTGAACCGTGTCACGTCTTGAACCGAACTGCCGCTATATGTCGTAGTGATCGGGAACGTTGATGTATGGGAACCTAACGTACGGGAGCATAGTGGTGTCACTCAGAATTCGATTGGTTGATTTATAATCGGGATGGGTTATGTTAAGTTGTCTTTCTTAATTCTAAGTCTAGAGCGTTCCTGGTTGCCTTTTTTTTTTGAAAATATTTTGGGATGTGTTCCCCTTGTACACCCTGGGTGTGTCCCCAGTGTTTGAAATGGTTTATCGTGGATACTGTTGGGCACCATGGGCTTGTCGCTAGCATTCTGGTTTGAATTCTCTTAGACTTTGGGTTGACACCCGTGAAGGCATCACGAGTCTTAAGGTGGGACAAACCACTTGGGATGAATTCCCCTTGTACACCCTGGGTTCATCCCTGGTGTAGGAAATGGTTTATTGGATATTGTTGGCCAGGAGTATGGCGCGGACCCCACACAGTTGCCATTGAGTAAAACAGCTGTGGCATGAAGCCAGGCGAAGTGGTTACTATTCGCAACGAGGCGTGATGATGGCTTTGGTGATCAAGTTCCATTAAGTCTAATCTGGTGATTCCCGACGTGGAATTCCTGTTCTTATCTGGGTGCATGTTAGGTTGGGCATCTGTATTTCATACATGCATGTTTATTGACTTATCAGCTATTCTGTCATAAATTTATCTGTCTCCTTGATTATAAACTGTACTGGGTGTTTTATGACATGTGTTGTGGTAAATTTTGTGCTGTGAGATTAGTTAGAAGGTTAGAGTATTTTGCTTCTGGGTCTTGGCTCATGGCATTCGTGCCACAGGTAGGGAGGAGTTCTTAGAGGAAGCCATCCCCGAAGGAGAAGGAGAGTTGGAAGAACAGGGCGAGTTCCAAGAGCATGTGTATTTCGCTGATGCATTCTGAGGAGTCAAGACTTCTGCTTTTGTGCTTGTATTCAGTTCTCTCGCGCTTAGTGTAATTTTTGAAATTTCTTGGTGAAACTGTAATATTTAAGTACTTTGAACGGTTCAGAACTCCTTTATGATGTAATAATTAACGTGTGTAAATATGAATGAATAGCTAGAATATCCCTTTATTTATATTTATATATATTTGATATTGCGTGTATGATCTCAAGAGAGGGTGAATTGGTTATTTAAAATTTCTTAGATTAAATTCAAGTGTATGATTTTTAGTTCACAAGAAAATATAACTTATTTAAATCACAAATAAATTTGTTTTAACCTTATAAGCAAAAATTTTGTGTTGAAATGTTTAAGAACAAGTGTATACAAAGTTTAACTTTTTTTTATTATTCAAATATAACACTTCAATAATTTTAACACTTTTAATGTATATTTGTTAATATGTTTTTGATATGACTTCAAACACAAGTATATTTTAAATGAACAATAAAAAGGGATTTAAACACAACTAAAGAGGTTAAACTCCTTTTGAAGAAAAACAATACATAAACTTCTTCGAACAATTTAAAGCTCAAATCTAGCTTGCACGAAAAACTTTCAAATGTATCTTTCTATTGTTTAAAGTATACGACTAATATTGATGTGCAAGATACGAAGATTAAAACATAAATAAACATAACTCTTTTGAATCAAATGCGAGTATAAGTTGATTGCTAGATTCAATGCTCAATAAGACTCTTGTAAATCAAATATTTGAATATGCAAAAATTCTTAAGTTTACAAAAACTTTTGTTAATTAAAGCAAATACAAGAATAAAGAATAAGTAATCAAGTACAAAAGTGTGTGTGTGTGGTGTAACAAGAAACAACAAGATAATAAAGAAAAAGGTATAGTAAGAGAGATTCAACACCACAATTTTACAAGATTCGGCACTATGGCCTACGTCCTTACCTCAAGCCAACCGCTATGAGGATTTCACTACCTCTCCTTCAAATAGGCAGAAGAGCCTCTCTCCTTAGTCTAGGCGGAGTAGCCTCTCTTGAGAATGTACCCTTCTCAACTTAACACAATCCTTGTAGGCGAATTAGCCTCTTTTGAGAATTACCTTTCTCAAACACTAATCAACATGAAGAATGAAATAAATGTGTACAAAGAACACTCCTCGAATGAGCAGATAAGTACAACAATGAAACTCTAACTCACTTCTCAAGAAATGGAACAATGAAGCTCAATGAGAATCTAATATGAAATTTCTCTCAAAAGTATGTATGAAAAAGCTATAGAATTGAAGTGCTAAAGAGTAGTATGTGAGAGAATGAATGAGAGGGATTGAGTGAAGAAAACAATGGGTCAAGGCCTCTATTTATAGGCTGCCAATTCGAACTAGCCGTTAAGCTAAATCAGGAAGTGTCAAACTAGCCTTTTTTAGAAAAATTCAAATTTTGAACTGTTCGGTCGACTGAAGAGACTCATTCGGTCGATTGAACCAAGCTTCGGTCGACTGAACCAAGCTTCGGTCGACTGAACTTGTGTAGATTTGAAAACTTATTTTTGGTAGCCTGGTCAGTCGACTGGTCCTTATTCCTCAGTCGACTGGATCATTATAAATTCAGATTTTACATTTTCCAAAAAGGTTTGATCATGATTTCTTTTGAAAAAGTGTTTTTATCATTTTTAGGATTCCTATGAGTTTCAAAGTAATAATCAAGAGATAAGGAGCATATACAATGATCCTAATAAAATTAAATTTACAACATATTCTTCAATCTTCAATGTCTCAATCCTTTATGCATTTGTTCCACAAAAAGCTTATCACCAATTGATCTTGATTTTGAATTATGCGACATAGCTTCCATTGTATATCTTGAATTGTGCTAAGTGTATATTTCCTGCAATCAAACTCAATTTGCATAATTTAGATATATATAAGTTTGTTGTCATTAAAATCGGTTATTGAAGCCTTGTTAGGCCAACAATCTCCCCTTTTTGATGATGACAAACTCTAGCAAAAATAATGTAGGAAAGCTAAAATAAAGCTGCCCCTAATAATAAGCATGAGTAATAATCTTTGAGAGTTTAAAAACTCTCCCTTTCCATATGCATATATTTTAAAGATATGAAATTCATTACATTCAAATGGTACGCCATATAATCAAGATAGATTTTCAATTCGAAAAAATAACCATGAGAAGCATAATAAGCATAAACATCCAAGCATAATAAGCATGATAAAGTGTAGCACATCCAAAAACAAGATAAGCGTAGCATTAGTACATAATCCAAAAATAGAAGACTCTCTAATGCTCTCCAAACTAAAATTAAGCTTTCCTTTTTTCTCACATAGTTCTCCCCCTTTTGGCATGATCAAAAAGTGGGGCTAGAATCATCTTCATCGCTATCACCATCATCATCATCATCATCACCTTCATCTGCAGGTGAAGGTGTAGTAGAGGGAGATACACCCAAAGCCTCTTCAAGGTGACTAAGGCGAGAGCTAATTTTGTCAAGCTTCTTGTCAATTCGTTTTGAAAAGGAGCAAACCAGTTTCTTTAAAAATGAACGGGAGACAAGAGCATCATCGGTGGTGGTGGTAGGAACATGTGGAGGTGCTGGAGGAGAAGTAGGTGGAGCATCATAAGCAGCAGCCTCGGCTTCCTCTTCACTGTCTTGAACGACTTGAGGTACTTGCCTTTGATGTTTGGGTACCCACTGTCCATTCTCAAGTTTATAACCCATTTGTTATACAGTGGTGGCGGTGAGAAAATTAGAATTTTTTAGTGGTTGAAAATTAGAAGGAGATGGTAGAATATGGTAGAATAGAGGTGTGAGAAAACCTCCATAAGGTAGAATATGGCGTTTGGAGCTCTCTCTGGCAAGCATCCATTGACAGATGAGAGATGGAAGATCAAGACGTATTTCTTTGTAAATGCACCATAAGACAAAGCAGTTAAGATAGGAAATGTAGGTGCGAGATCCACTACGAGGCAATACATTGTATGTAATGATGAGATGCAAAATTTTGGCATCGAGTGTGAGTTGGGAGTAAGACGGGGGAAGGGAAAAATTGAGTGGGGGTTCAGTCATGACCAAGGGTAAAAATATTTCAGGAGTAAATTCATGAGCCATGATCCATGACTGAGATGAGATTTGTGGACATCTAAAATCTCCTCTTCCCATT
>JAUMHN010224745.1:0-20523 GCA_032360265.1 Heliamphora ciliata | reverse complement strand
ATTTATAATTAATTTAGTCTTTTCATGATTTATCATAATTTTGATAGCAATTAATTAAATAGGTGTAGACTTTTAAGTCAATTGAAGCTAGTTTGACAAGAATTGACTTTTTGACTTATTTATTGTGTAGTGACTTTAAATAATTATTTTTTTACTTTTATTGACCTATATTATTATATTATTATGTATATTACATGTATAAAAAGTATTAGGTCAAAATAATTCTTAATTTATACATCTTTTGTTTTTATTTTTAAGCTTAAAAAGGCAAAAAATAGTTTTTGGGCATAATTCCCTAGGTGGCCAGCCATGCAAGGGTAATTTTATTATTTTTGTTGTTATTTTATTTTTTTATTAATTAATTATATAAGAATATCTAATTTTGGGTATCCATGTGTTAAATTTTAAATTTTTAGGATTTTTTGCTGTACTATGGGCAAAATGGTCATTTTACTCTAATTATAAGAAATTTTGATTTTCAAACTTTAAATTTTATGTTATGTACTCAATTTAAGTTGTCCTAAGACTTTTTTGAGTTTAGGGCTTTTCCCTTGAGTATTTGGTCTTTTTAGGGTTTCCGGGTTAATTAGGGTTTCTCTTATTCATTTAGCGACCTAAGTCCTCATTGTCTATTTGTCACTAATACTAGGGTTTGAGCCGGGTTGTTACACCATCTATTTATATCGTTGTTGGAATGGACGGTATTGAATTATTCTTTTTGATTCTAAATCTAGGGCGTCCCTGGTTACCATTTTTGTAAATGCTTTGGGATATATTCCCCTTGTACACCATGGGTTCATCCCTGATTTTACAAAATTGGTTTATACACCCTGGGTTCATCCCATGTGATCGAAATAGTTTATCATGAATATTGTTGGGCACCATGGGTTTGTCGCTAGCATTCTGATTTTGATGGCTTAGACTTTGGGTTGCACCGGCGGAGGCATAACCAATCTTAAGGTGGGACAAACCGCTTATTATATTATTGATTGATTGATTATTGAATTTTTTAATCTGGAGGATGGATGATTATTGAATTTAGTTGGCCTAGAGTATGGCACAGACCCCACGCCGTTGCCATTGAGTAAAACAGTTGTGGCATGAAACTCGGCGAAGCATTTACTAATCGCAGCGAGGCGCGATGATAGCTATGGATTTACCCATAAAAGTCTACTCTGACGAATCTCGGTATGGAATTCCTGTTATAATCTGGGTGAACGTTGGGTTGGGCATCTGCATTGCATACATGGCATCTCATGTACGCATGTTTATTGACTTATGTGCTGCCCTGCCATAAATCTGTCTATCTCCTTGACTATAAATTGTATTGGGTGTTATATGATATGCGTTGTAGAATATTTTGTGCTGTAATATTAATTAGAATATTAGAGTGTTTTGCTTTTGGATTTTGGCTCATGGAATTCGTGCCATAGGTGATGAGGAGTTCTTAGAGGAAGTCGTCCCATATATAGAAGAAGAACTTGAAGAGCAGGGTGAGTTTCAGGATCCTGTGGACCCCGCTGATGCGTTCTGAGCATTCGATACCTCTATTTTTGTTTTTTTGTTTCAAGTTTTTCTGCAACTCTTGTAGTATCTTTAAAATTCTTGGTGAAAATGTAATCGTTATGTCCTTTTGAATAGTTCAAAACTCTTTTATGATGTAATAATTAATATATATAAATATGAATAAATGACTAGAATATTCCTTTATTTATATTTATGTATATCCCGACGTGCCCGGAGGACGGGGCGTCATAGTTGGTATAAGAGCCCAGGTTTAGTGAACCTTCACGTCTTGGGTTATGGGAAACCATGCGTTCTGTCGCGTTGGAGCTGTACATGATGCGTTGTATTTATTATTATTATCATCTATACATTATAAGAACTAAAATCTGCTGCGTCTAAGTCTTATAGCGAGTCATGTTAGAATGTTACTGGGATCAGAAGCAGCTGGGAATCAACATGCGAAGGACTAGTAAGAGCATCGAGGTCGAAGATTAGAGATTCATGTAACAAGTTATCTTATTTTAAGTGGGGTAGACAAGAGTACGTAACAAGAGAAGTTTTAGATATCAACTCGAGGAATAATTATTCAATGATCTTGGAGCAATGCTCCATTCAAATCACTGGATGATACATCTTCACATGTTGAATAAAATAATAACAAAAAAGTGATAGGTCCCACTAAACACACCAATAATTGTGAAGTTGGAACACCACCTAGGCTTGCTCCAAGAGCATTGAATATTTGCTCCAACTCCAGAGCCACTGTTAGTACCCCACGACTTCATCCTTATAAGTCCTTTTCCCATTTACCCCAAGCGCTGGTGTCAACTTTTTGAAGTTTTTTTGCATGTTCTTCCTTCTTATATCATCAGTCCTCAATGATACCGTCAAGTGTCATTCGTCGGTAACACATATGTACCCAAGTCTTGTTGATAACCCTATTAAAAATTTAACCCTAGAAAATACCCTTGTCCTCAAGTTTTCATGCTTCGATAATGACCGGTATTCGCATTTGATTCTCCTCCGATTCAATACATCATCCTTGAACTAACTTTTCTCTTATAGAACTCGATATCAATTATTTGTTAAGTACCCGTTCCAAACATTCGACGTTGATAAAATCTTTTGCCATCGTTTATTTTCCCTTAATTCTGAAACCACAATCTGTTGCAGTGATTTTGTGAATTCTTTGTACACTCTTGAAATTTTTACCAGGAAAGTAGACTTGGATGCTTGAATTGAAGTACGTTAGGCCGACGTAACTTCAGGGTAAATATCTAGTTTGGCTGCACATTGCTTAACATCTCTTTAATAGAATCTAGTTGTACCGGATTAGTTCCAATGATATTTGTTTAAGTATTGTTCACTGTCATCCTCTTGTTTCACCTACATTTGAACCCCAAATCACCAATCAATTTGTGTCAACGGTAATTGCCTTAACGGTGACCATTTAACCTCATACAACCTATTGTTAGAACCAACTGCGAAGCTTTCCTTGAATCTCAAAAAAGGACTTGTTCACCTTCCTTAAGCCGTTTTTAACCTCCAGCCACATTTCGTGCAGTCTAGTACATCGTTTGAAATCCTCAGTTAAACGCTTGACCACTCGTCGCCCTAGGTTGCCTCTTCTAAGGCCTAGATCGATGAGAAATGATAGTTATCAAAGTTTAGCGCTTTCACGAGAAATTCAGATCGTGCACATCCTCAGAAGAACTACCTGGAGCATCATCGAGTCGCAAAGCAAGTCTCTACCTGGAACATGTTTTAAATATTAATAACTCCGACTGCAAGATCTGCTAAGTAGAAGCTCATGTAACATCTCTAATGAAGACATATACGATGATTCCTATCGCCATCACTGATAAAGCTCGCATGGGGCCCGCAAGGGTGTGGCACGTGGGACTACAATGAAAATGCTACGGAACTTGGAAGTAATGTGGGTCTACGTGATCAAAGTCTGATCATTTTATCCACATCTATTCTAGTTGGGCCCCTATGTGTTATGTATCTCGCTCTTTGAAATTGTTCTAAGGAAAACTTGTATTCTCATCCGATTATGTACTCAAGCTCAAATGTTATGAAATACAAATGAATAATTCTTAAATTAACCCAGATCAAAAAAACAATTCTAAAATTAACTCTACAAGATCCCAAAACCTAAAGATAATCAAGATTTTAAAAAGACGACTCACAAGCCGTAACGCCTTCCCTCTTTATTTAGATGTCAAGAAGACGACCTAACCATCAACGGCTAACAGATAGACCCAATAGTTTGTTTCAATTGCAATAAATTTGAACATAAAAAGTTTGAAGGCCCGCTACCAAGGGGAAGAAACTACAATATTCGTCGACGAAAGCAAGACTACGAATATCGAAAAAATCAACTTCAACAAGGAACAGATGACTTGGGAAGGATGACACAGCTTGACCAACAAGGGAATCAATGGACGTGATGAAATAGGAAAGTCAACCAGAAGACGAGTAGGCACCATGATGGTAAACCATCCCCAACCTTTCACACGTATGGGACGAAATTTCGACGATGAAATTTGTTTAAGGGGGTAGTTTGTAACAACTTGGTTCGAACCCTAGTATTAACAACCTTGTTGATAATGACCTATGTAAAGATCCAACCTAAACCCTAGTATTAGTGACGGATTGCCCACGAGGCCATAGAGCACGGAAGAGGTTCGAAACCCTAATTCAACCCGAAACCCTAATTCGATCTAGAAATCCTAAAAAGGTCAAAAACTCAAGTAACAAAACCATAACACCTGAAAAACCTCCAAACATTCTAAATTAGGTAAATAACATGAAATATAAGATTAAAAATAAAAAATTCTCATGATTAGAGTAAAATGACCGTTTTGCCCAAAGTACAACAAAAAGTCTTAAAAATTTAAATTTTGACACATGGATACCCTAAATCAAATATTTAAATACAATTAAGTAGAAAAAGACAAAATAACTTCAAAATGACACAAATGCCCCATAGTGGCCGGCCACAATGGGAATTGTGCCAAAAAGTAGCTTTTCGCTTTCTTTAAGCTCAAAAAGATGAGAAAAATGTCCAATCAAGCATTATGATGATCCAAACTTATTGAACAAGTAATAGACATAATAATATGCCATTATAGGCTAAAAAAAGCAAACAAATCATTCTTGGAGTTCATACACAATAAAATAAGTCAAAAAGTAATATATTATCAAACTAGTTTAATTTGACTTAAAAGACTACATCTATTGAATCAATTGCTATGGAAACAACGATAATTCATAGGAATACTAAATTTATCATAAACATACTAAAATAATAGGTTTTAGTAGGAAAAGATACTAAAAAGATACATTAAACTAAATTTGACTTAAAGTATTTTTTTGCACAAAAGGGCACGCAAACCAATGCCAAACCCCTTGATTGATGTGGAGTCAGATTTTTGTCTCCCAAACTGACCCTAGCTGTATTTTCCTTCCCCATATCTAATATATATGCCTCAAAACTTGCACCATGTCATTTCATATCAATTCAACCAATGTGAAGAGAGAGAAAATGAGAAAAAGGACTTAAATCTCATCATAGTGTTCCGTAGTCTTTTCCTATATTAACCAAGCCAAACACCTTCCCTCTCCTCTTCATATTTCGGCCATATATAGAGAGAAAACCAGATTTGAGTATTTTTGAAGTCTTATATAAGTTTGAGGGAAAAAAAGAAGGAAAAAGAAGAAAAGAAAAAGGAATCAAGGAAGTTTTTCTAAAGTTATGTCCTAATTCACCATCCACCCTCATTTTATCTTTTAAAGAAGTAAGTAAAACCTATAAACTTTATGTTTAACATCACTTAAAATATCCCTCAACTTATCTCTTTAAACACTTTAAAAATTAAGAATCGAAAACAAACCGAAAAGGCATTGTAGTTGAGAATTAGGGGCAGTTGTGTTTTTGGATGATATGAGATGTTGTTGTGTGTTGTTATGTTTGAGTTTGATGACTTAGAAGTGTGCTGAAACCTTAATATTCATGTCTAAAACACAAGCATGCAAAGAGATGGAACAAAAACTTGACATATCATAAGTAGGAGACTTGAACATAAAGGGACTTGATTTTGGAAACTTTGATGTTTCTGCCCTGAACTTTGGAACTCCATAACTCAATGTAGAAAATTGATCTAAGCGTGTTCTTTAGCTTAAAATTTATATTTTTGTGTTATATTTCTGTAAAAGTTGGTTTCAACTCATTTGAGTAAGTAGAACTCGAGATATTACAGTTTTACCAAAGTGTGTCGTTTTTAGACCCGTCAACAATACCGGCCTAAAAACCCATGTTTACAATGAGATCCGTACTTTGGCCAAAACATAAAAGTTGTAGATAACATGTATATATAACAACCCACCGTAAATGAGAACAAAAGATTGAGTTTTGATAAGTTAAGACCCCTTTGAAACTCTCTATTGTGTTTCAGCACTCGAAGGACCCTTTTGTCACATATTTTTGTGTAGCTCAAAACCCCTATTTTTAGTGACCTATTGCAAAAGGGTTCTACAAGAACATTGTAGCTAACATACGAAAATACTTCTTGTCTAAAAATTAAACCTAGATACCTTGGGAAAGTCCCTCAAAACCGTTTCAAAGCCTCTGTCAAAAGCCGGCTCTGCTGAGTTTTGGCGTTTGACCGAACCTATTTTATAAAATAACCAAAAACGCTAACTTATTCCAAATAACTACCCTTATCACTAAACAAGAAACTTGTAGGGGACATGTTAAACTAAAACATATCCAACAATGGTGTTCAAGACCAACAGAGGCATATTTTCGATAAAATTTTGAGAAAAGTGCTGAACCGTTTTCGTTAAGAATGCATTATTCACCAATTTGCCATAGGTTTTGGCCTTAGTGTTAAATATAAGAGTTGTAGAAAATATTTTTATCTAAATGGTATTTAAAAGCATAACTTGATTCCAAGTCTAGATGCCTCAAAACCTTGTCGACCCTTTTAATTTAATACTCGATTTTGGCCTAAAAAGTTGCTAAGTGTGATTTGAGTATCCTTTGCTATGAGACCCGAGTTTTACATGATGATTGATTTGAATTAATTGATTTGTATTTTTAAGTGAATGTATGATGATTTCGAACTCATGCTATCAAGTTTGAATTGTATCTCAAGAGTTGTAACTTGTGTTTTACATACTTGTACCTTAAGCTTAGTGAGTTGTACGATGAATTTTACCATGCTAGTTAATGCCATGCTATAGATAGTTGCACTTGAGATCCATATTATACATCATAGATATTGTCACTTGCATCCTGGTATATTGAAGTCCATCTGTCTACATCGTTGTTAGGATGGGCAGCATTGAATTGTTCTTCTTAGTTCTAAATCTAGGGCGTCCCTGGTTGCCATTTTTGTAAATATTTTGGGATATATTCACCTTGTACACTTGGGTTCATCCCAAGTATTACAAAATTGGTTTATACACCATGGGTTTGTCCCCGGTGTTCAAAATGGTTTATCCTAAATATTGTTAGGCACCATGGGTTCGTCGCTAGCATTCTGATTTTGATGGCTTAGAATTTGGGTTAACGCCGGCGGAGGCATCACCAATTTTAAGGTGAGACAAACCGCTTATTATATTATTAATTAATTGATTATTGAATTTGTTGGTCTGGAGGATGGATGATTATTGAATTTGGTTGGCCTAGAGTATGGCGCGAACCCCACGCCATTGCCATTGAGTAAAACAGCTGTGGCATGAAACCCGACGAAGCATTTACTAATCACAGCAAAGCGCGATGATGGCTTTGGTGATCAAATACCCATAAAAGTCTACTCTGGTGATTCCCGGTGTGGAATTCTTGTTATAATCTGGGTGTACATCGTGTTGGGCATTTGCATTGCATAGACGACATCTCATATACGCATGTTTATTAACTTATCTGCTACCCTGCCATAAATTTGTCTATCTCCTTGACTATAAATTGTATTGGGTGTTATATGATATGCGTTGTAGAATATCTTGTGCCATGAGATTAGTTAGAATGTTAGAGTGTTTTGGTTTTGGGCTTTGGCTCATGGCATTCGTGCCATAGGTGATAAGGAGTTGTTGGAGGAAGTCGTCCCAGAAGGAGAAGAAGAATTTGTAGAGCAGAGTAAGTTTCAAGAGCCTGTAGACCCCACTAATGCGTTCTGAGGATTTGATACCTCTGTTTTTGTTCTTTTGTTTCAAGTTATCCTACAACTCTTGTAATATCTTTAAAATCCTTGGTGAAACTATAATCGTTATATACTTTTGAACAGTTCAGAACTCCTTTATGATGTAATAATTAACATATGTAAATATGAATAAATGGCTAGAATATCCATTTATTTATATTATGTATGTCCCGACGTACCCGAAGGATGGGGCGTCACAACTATGAACTTTTTGTGAGACCAGTAGCATGAAAACTGTGTTTTAATCATTCTGTTACGTGTTTTTAACATTTTATATATTCTGTTTCTAAATAAATGCTACCGTTGGGGAGATTAGACGGTAGATCTAGCCTTGACAAAGTGGGTAACGGTCTCTATTCTACACATCCCATTCATTTGTGCTTCTGTTAGATCTTGCATGATGAATACCCTTCTGGACCTCAAAAATACCCTGGCCACAAATTTTGGTTGTCATGCTCGTGACTTTTTGTGTGAGACTCTGTTCCATTTTATTTTGATAATATTTATTCGATGTGTTGGTTATTACTTTTATAGAACTACATGTTTTTAAATGTGTCATGCATGCATAGGTTTTGTCCTGCTTCTTTTGTTTGGGTTTTCGCCCAGCGATGACCTATCATGCCCCATAACCCGGGGTCACATAAAAGCCCACCGAATCACCATTTTGGGATATTACGATCCACCAAAACCTCCCGAGTCCAAGCGGGTCAAAGATTGTAACGAAAACGAGATTTTATTTGTAAAACAATTAACTAAAATATACCATTTGGAATAAAAAATGGTTACCCCAAACCAGAACAAGAACTACAGTCAACCCAAGGTCTTTTGCTGAAAACATACATATATTCCATACATGCATAATATACCGCATCAGGGCTTACAAAACTTGCTTTCAAGAACAAGCAATACATGTAATAGTACAGCATCCCCATAACACCAAAAAAAATAAAACTAATAAAAGCCTTCTGCCTCCTCGAGCTCCACCAGACCATCCCTCCTGATCTCAGTCACCTGAAATTTTTTTTCAAATCCGACAACGTGAGCCAAAGCCCAATAGAAACAGACTTTAATGTAGTAAAGGAGGATATGTAATCACATAGCATAAAATTGACTCAACTATACGAGTCTCAAAATGGTTTTTCATCCTTAAAATCACGCTTTTCATACAATGCAACTAACGTCAACAGTTAAAGAAAAATAGTAACGAAACGTTATTTTCTACTCGGTTCACACAACCGACAATGATCCCTATGTATCGACTCTGTCACACCTGGGACAAATGTAACAACTATAGACTCCTGCCCATTACACTAGACCCAAGCCATACAAAGACCCGCTAGGTAATGACAAGTTCTATACGGTGTCACGACAATGCACGCCTTCTACTGGGGAAACCACTTTATTTACGGGGATTAACCTAAAGGAGCGAAGCACCTAGTACTTGCGCAACGTTTTCGAACTTTTACCAAGGAGCAATGGCGGCCCAAATACACATGCACTATCACGGCACATCTAACGAATCATTAAAAATAAACACGTAGCTCGACTACGAAAACATTTAATCCCATACATTAATCATGTATGGGTTTGAAACATCCAACGACCCTTCGCCACGTCGTCCCTATTAAAAAAATGACCAATATCTTTCAAAGATTTCACCGTTTCAGCCGAAACATTCAAAGCCACAACTCAATCCCGAGGGATAGCCCCAAACCTCTAAAAGTTTTTCATAACTTTACATAAATCCCTCTGTTTTCAAATCATGGACACCGTCCACCAACATGTAATAAATGAAAAGATATGTAAAACATGCTTTTTGCCCGAGTAAACATGGTTTACACACAAAATCCAACATTTATAGCACTTTCAAACTGTAGAAAAGCATATAATTGCATGTAGCATCCTTTAAAGACAAGATAGTCTAGGATCCTACCCCGTTGAGTTAAAAACTCGACACCTCAAACTCCGATAAAAAATGAACTTCGTCAAAACGAGATTTTGTTTGAATGAACGTGAAGCCCCCGGCACGGATACTAAGAATCCGCTATCCGCTTGCCAAAAACTAAGCCCGGGCCTACCAAAAAGCTAGAGAGAAGGTGGGGGTTTTGTTCGGAAAGCAAGAAACTTAGCTAGCGAGATAAAGGTTTTCAAAATATCTAGCATAAAGATGATCTTAATAGGCCACACCCAAACACAGGAAGTCGATCGACTGAATCCCCTAGTTTAGTCGACGGCCACGCCCAAACACAGGAAGTCGATCGACTGAATCCCCTAGTTTAGTCGACTGAATCCCCTAGTACAGTCAACTGAAGAGGCTACTAGAATCTCAAAAAAAAATTCCACCGACCCAGTTTAGTCGACTGAGTCACCCATTTCAGTCGACTGAACTACCCACCTCAGTCGACTGAAAAGCTACTAGCATCCCACGAAAATTTTCCAGTGTCCAGGTCAATCGACTGAGTCTCCAACTTCAGTCGACTGAACCCCCAGCCAATGGAAAAACTTCACAGATCCATGCACAGGCCCGAATCAAACCAACCAAACTCGCATTTCAAACTCAAATACGCGTAAAACTTATATAACATATGCTGTTCTAAAACGATGAAGCAAAAACAAAGGCATATTTTCGGTGACCTATTCCAAAATCCCTATTTTTAGTGACCTATTCCAAAAGCGTTCTACATGAACATTGTGTCTAACATATTGAACTACGTTTTGTTCAAATATCAGACCTAGATGCCTCGGGAAAGTCTCTCAAAATCGTTTCAAACTCTCTGTTCAAAATCGGCTCTATTGAGTTTTGGTGGCTGACAGACCCTATTTTTTTAAATGGCCAACATAACTAACTTGTTCCAAACAACTAACCTTAACAATAAACATGTAGAAAATATGCTAAGATAGAACATATCCCAAAATGGGCTCATTCCAACTTGATGGGATACCTCTAAACCGTGACCAACAAAGGCATATTTTCGATAAATTTTGAGAAAAGTGTTGAACCGTTTTCGCTTTGGATGCTTTATTCACCCGTTTGCCTTAGGTTTTTCCCTTAGTGTTAACAATAAGACTTATAGGAAATATTTTTATCTAAATAGTATTTAAAAATCATAACTTGATTCTAAGTCCAGATGCCCCAAAACCTTATCGACCCTTTTAATTTAATACTCGATTTTGGCCTTAAAAGTTGCTAAGTGTGATTTGAGTACCATTTGCTATGAGAGCCGAGTTTTATATGATGATTGATTTGAATTAGTTGTTAGTATTTTTAAGTGAATGTATGATGATTTAAACACATGCTATCAAGTTTGAATTATATCTTGAGAATTGTAACTTGTACTTTACATATTTGTATCTTATGCATAGTGAGTTATACCATGAACTTTACCATGCTAGTTGATGCCATACTATAGATAGTTGCACTTGAGATCCATATTATACATCATAGACATTGTAACTTGCATCCTGACATATTAGAGTCCATTTGTGTACATCGTTGTTCGGTGGGCAGTATTGAACTATTTTTTTTAGTTCTAAATCTAGGGCGTCCCTGGTTTCCATTTTTCTAAATGTTTCGAGATATATTTTCCTTGTACACCCTGGGTTCATCCTCGGTGACACAAAATTGCTTTATACACCATGGGTTCGTCCCTAGTGTTTGAAATGGTTTATTATGAATATTATTGGGCACCATGAGTTCATTGTTAGCATTCTGATTTTGGTGGCGTAGACTTTGGGTTAACACCGGCGGAGGCATCACCAATCATAAGGTGGGACAAACCGCTTATTATATTATTGATTGATTGATTATTGAATTTGTTTTTGTTGGTCTGGAGGATGGATGATTATTGAATTTGGTTAGCCTAGAGTATGCCGCAGACTCCACACCGTTGCCATTGAGTAAAATAGCTGTGCCATGAAACCCGGCGAAGCATTTACTAATCATAGTGACGCGCGATGATGGCTTTGGTGATCAAATACCTATAAAAGTCTACTCTGGTGATTCTCGATGTAAAATTCCTGTTATAATCTGGGTGTACGTTGAGTTGGGCATATGCATTGCATACTGGCATCTCCTATACTCATGTTTATTAACTTATCTGCTACCCTACCATAAATTTGTCTATCTTCTTGACTATAAATTGTATTGGGTGTTATATGATATGCGTTGTAGAATATTGTGTCATGAGATTAGTTAGAAGGTTAAGAGTGTTTTACTTCTAGGCTTTGGCTCATGGCATTCGTGCCATAGGTGATGAGGAGTTCTTGGAGGAAGTCGTCCCACATGGAGAAGAATAATTTGAAGAGAAGGATGAGTTTCAAGAGCCTGTGGACCCCACTGATGCGTTATGAGGATTCGATACCTCAATTTTTGTTCTTTTGTTTCAAGTTTTCCTGTAACTCTTGTAATATCTTTAAAATTCTTGGTGAAACTGTAATTGTTATTTACTTTAGAATAGTTCAGAACTCCTTTATGATGTAATAATTAACGTATGTAACTATTAATGAATGGCTAGAATATCTCTTTATTTATATTTATATATGTCCCAACGTGCTAGGAGAATAGGGTGTCACACCCTAAACCTCCGAAAGTTAGGTTTTTATAACTTTACATAAATCCCTCCATTTTCAAACCACATTTTTGAAACTTTGAAAACCATAGACATCCACAGGTCCACCAACATGTAATAAACCAAAAGATATGCAAAACATGCTTTTTGCCTGAATAAACATGGTTTATACACAAAATCCAATATTTATAGTATTTTTAAATGGTAGAAAAGCATACAATCGCATGTAGCACCTTTTAAGGACAAGATAATCTAGGAACTTACCTCATTGAGTTAAAAACTTGACACCTCAAACTCCGATGAAAAATAAACTTCGTCAAAATGAGATTCCGTTCGGATGAACGCAAAGCCCCCGGCACGAATACTAAGAATCCGCTATCCACTCGCTAAAAACTAAGCCCAGGCCCACCAAAAAGCTAGAAAGAAGATGGAGGTTTTGTTTGGAAAGCAAGAAACTTAGCTAGCGAGATAAATGTGTTCAAAATATCTAGTATAAGGCTGATATTTATAGGCCACGCCCAAACACAGGAAGTTAGTTGACTGAACCCACTAGTTTAGTTGACTGAAAAGGCTGTTGGAATCTCAAAAAAAACTTCCACCCACCCAGTTCAGTCGACTGAGTCACCAACTTCAGTCAACTAAACCACCACACACACCACATAGTCGACTGAACTACCCACCATAGTCGACAGAAAAGCTACTAGCATTCCACGAAAATTTTCCAGTGTGCAGGTCAATCGACTGAGTCTCCAACTTCAGTCGATTGAACCACCAACCGATCGAAAAACTTCACAAATTCATGCACTGGCCCAAATCAAACCAACCAAACTCACATTTCAAACTCAAGCAAGCGTAAAACTTATATAACATATGCTGTTCTAAAACGATGAAGCAAAAACCAACACATTGAATAAACATGATGAAAATAAAACAGAATCAAGTCTCACATAACCGCTCGAGTGGGCTTATGGCAGAGAGTTGAGTCGGTGGAGAACCGCTCGAGTGGATCCCTATTCCATCGAGCGGACAGCGTGGCATGAGATTCTATAATGACAGCCCATGCCTTGATTTTTGAGCCAAAACTTGTCTTGTAAGTTTCTTTTCTCTCTCTACACAAACCACTACCTTCTCTCTTGCTTTAGGTTTGGTTGGGGTTCTGATCTTGTCGTTCAGATAGTCGATCCTCGATATTTTTACCGTGGGGTTCGCATTCATCCAAATGGAATCGCATTTTACTAACTTTGTTTTCTCACCGGTGTTCAAAGTTTCAAGTTTTAATTCGGTGAGGTAAGATTCTTGACTATCTTGCTTCAAAAGGGTGCTATATGCGATTATATGCATTTTCTACTGCTTTAATTGCTATAAATGTTGGACTTTTTTGTTTAAACTATGTTTGATTGGTCAAAAAGCATGTTTTGCGTTTGTTATGGTTTATTACAAAGTTAGTGGACATGTGAGTGTCCGTGGTTTTCAAAAAGGTGGCTTTGAAAATGGAGGGATTCATGTAAAAGCTATGAAAACCTAAATTTTTAGAGGTTTAGAGCTAACCCTAGGGGTTGAGCTTTGGTTTTAAACGTTTTGGTTGAAATGTCGATTAATCTCGATGGCTACATGGAAGATATGATGGTATGCATCTGGATGTTTGGTACATGGCTATGTGCGTACCTATATCTGTTATGTCATACCATGTGTCGTGTGATGAATTGCATATTGGGGCAAGTTCTTGTCCTACGGTGAAAGACCGTAAAGATTAGTGTATTGGGGCAAGCCAATGTACTACGGTGAAAGACCATGAAGAGTTGCATATTAGAGCAAGTAGTTGTCCTACAGTAAAAGATCGCGAAGAATCGAATGATTGAGTTAGTGCTATCCTACGGTGAAAGACCGTGAAAGAGTATGAGACGTATGTGAACATGATTGTTATATGCTTATTATACTGTTGAATGTTATGAAATGAGATAAAAACTTGTGGTTCAAGAAGTAAAATCGTTTATGGGGCTCATATGAGTTGGGATATCCATTTTACCTGTGTTAGCATGCTTTTCTTTTAAATTCATGATAGTCTATTCTTATTGCGCTTCGGCTCATGTTGTGAGATTTTGAAAACCCTTTTCAGGTGATAGTGATCACGATAGATGACCGAGTGGAGCCTGAGGAGGCCGAAGACTTTTTCTTAGTTTTCCTTTTATTGTGGAATCATGTATTGATGTATACCTATATTTTGGATTCTAAACATGTTATGTAAGGTTCTAAGGCTATGGCTTCATATGTTGTTTGCATGTGAGACGTGGGTTCGTGTTTGGTTTGGGAACTCTTGGTATGAAAGGTTTTGTTATGTTATAAACACGTTGGTATCCAAGTTTTTGGGTTGAAAGGAGGAGGTTCTTTATCCAGCTGATGTTTTGTCCCTATATTTTGCTTATTTAAACCCCTATTCAGGAATCTATTTTTTGGCATGTTTTTGGAGACATGAGAAGATTTTCTAGTTTCTAGCTAGAAAATCTCTCGGGCGTCTCACCGCTCGAGTGGGTCTCTAATCGCTCGAGCAGACGGCTGCTGTGACTAAAAGTTGGGTTTTGTTTCAAAAGAAGATTTTGGTCAGAGAAGCTTGGGGTTACCCTCTTTTTGATTCAAAATGACATATTTTGTTAATTATTTTACAAATAAAATCTCTTTTTTTTTTATCTTCGACCGGTCTGAGTTCATGTAATTTTGGTGGATCATGTTATCCCAAAACGGTTGTTCTGTGGGTTTTTCACATGATCTGAGTTTTGGGGCGTGACAACATGGTATTAGAGCTCTGGGTTCAAATACCTATGAGCCGTGCGAAGAGGTTGCATCACTGGAAAGGATGGTTGTGTGTGCTTGATTACATGTATTTAATGTTTTGATAATATGAGTATGATAATCCATTTAGCCTGCGGATGTCGTGTATACGTGAGCATGGGGGTTGGACCTTAGGATTGATTGTTCTTGTCTTTTGGAATTTGGATTAACAAACTTGGACACCAAGTTAGAAATGCGTTTGGCCGATGTATTTTCTAGCAAGGAATCTAAGTGGGTTACCCAAATCGACTCATCAATTTTGTCAGTTCTCTTCGGTATGTGAGATGTGTTTATATGATCTTGAATGGCTGTGTTAGCATGATTATGTGTTTTATGTTAGTGATAACATGATGAATGAAAGCTTATGTTGTTATGTTCTATGTATCTTTTGTATAGAAGTTATGTCTGCACGGAAAGGACGAGGTCGTGGTCGAGGCCGTGGCTGTGGTTTAGGCTAAGGGGATGTGGCAATCCCTGATGCTGGGGATGCTAATGCTCCCCAAGGATCGGCATATGGGGTAGACTTGTTACGTGAGATGATAGGCACCATCCGTCAGCTAGCTGAGGCTACTAGGGGGAGAGATAGAGTACCCAAGCCGAGGGTAACTGTCGCAATGCGAGAGTTTTGGCATCTTGACCCTCCTACATTTGTTGGAGATCCCAATCCCAAGGTGGCCACAGAATGGTTAGAGCTTGTGACCAAAATTTTAGATACACTACAGATAGTTGAGGATGACCTGAGGGTTGCATTTACAACATTTCAGTTGAAAGGTGATGCTTATTAATGGTGGAAATTTGCTAGAACAGTTGTAGGAGGCACATAGGATGCATTTACAAAGGTATTTCTAGATAAGTACTTTTTTGAGTTCTCGAGAGATCTTTATTGTGAGGAGTTCTTTTCCCTCACCCAAAGGCCACTGAGTGTGCTACAGTATGAGGCGAGGTTCACTAGCTTATCTTGCGTTGCTCAAGACTGCATATCTATTGACGATTTGCGCTCGAAGAGGTTTAAAAGGGGTCTGAGGCCCGTGATTAGGGGACGGGTGGCAGGATTGAGATTACGTGTTTTTACAAGTATGGTGAAGTTGACAGTTACTATAGAGAGTACTCTGCGTAAGACTCGTAGACCTAGGGAGGTCAGGGCGTCGCAGAGTGGAGTGAATACTCAGTCAAGTGGGTGCTCCAACAAGAGGCAGAGGTCCTTTGGCCCTGGTTCATGTCCCTTTGGGTCACAGCAGTAGTTCTTTATACCAGCACCTTCGATGGCTTTGTCAGGAAGGTCAGAGCAAAGAGAGCTCATCTGTTATCGGTGCAGGCAGCTAGGGTATTGGGTGACAGACTGTCCACAGAAGTGACAGTCTCAAAGTTCAGTACTTGTTTAGTCGCAGAAGAGAGAGCCACTGATTTATTATGGATGTGGTCAGTCAGGATACATTCGTAGGAACTGTCCTCAAGGAAGGATTGTATAGAGCACGGCAGGTGCACTAGTTGTTCTGCCCGCATAAGGATAACAAACTTATCAATAGCCTATGGCTCAGACGTCTCAAATTACAAACAGGGGTGCTTTAGCATAGTTAGTGTGGCAATCAACAATCCAGGGTTATGGTGGATAGACTAGGGATCCACAGGGCAGAGTATAAGCCTTTAATGATCCAAGTTCTTCCAAGGCACCGGTTATGCCTGATGCTGTAGCTATGACTTTAGTGATCAGAGGTACTCTTTTAGTTTATAGATCATGGGCCAGTGTTCTTATGAAAATGGGAACATCACATTCCTTTATTTTATCGACTTTTTCATCTGCTTTGGCGTTAGAGGTAGACTCGTTGGGTAATACGCTGTGTGTAGAGACCCCTGTCGATGGGAATGTGGTGTTAGGTCGAGTTTGTAGATCCTGTGAGTTAGAGGTCGCCGATCACTGTTTAGAGTTTGATTTTATCAGTCTAGACATGACCACATTTGATATCATCCTAGAGATGGACTGGCTGACCACCTATCGTGCCTTTATTGATTATGATCGACAGAGGGTATTGATTTGTATGCCTGGGGGTGGTTGCTTTTGTTTTATTGGCGATCGGAACGAGGGTTTGGTGTTCATGCCTAGTGTTGTTTAGAATCGAGAAACCCCAGGTTTTCTCTTTTTTGCTCTCCTGTTGGATGAGGCGGTTGGGGTTTGTGGAGAGTTTCCCCCGGTGGTTTGTGATTATCCAAATGTCTTCCCTGACGATCTGTTTGAGTTGCCACCGAGTCGTGAGGTAGAATTTTCTATCGATCTCGTTCTAGGAGCTGCTCCCATTTTAATGCCATCTTATTGTTTTGCACTAGCTAATTTGCGAGAGCTCAAGGTACAGCTTTAGGAGTTGCTTGATAAGGGGGTTTGTACGTCCAAGTACATCGCTGTGGGGAGCTCTGGATTTATTTGCTAAAAAGAAATATGGGTCCTTGAGGTTGTGTATTGACTACTAGAAGTTGAATCAAGTAACGGTGAGAAAAAAGTATCCTATTCTGAGGATTTTGACTTGTTTGACCAACTAAAGGGTTTGAGTTTCTTTTTGAAAATTAATTTCAAGTAAGGGAATCATCAGTTGATGATTAGGGACGAGGACATAGCGAAGATCGCCTTTCGGACTCGTTATGGTCACTATGAATTTTTAGTTATGCCGTTCGATTTGACGAGCGCTCCTGCGACATTCATGGGTTTGATGAACCGTATATTTCATCTGTATCTGGATAGTTTTGTGGTTGTGTTCATGGATGATATTCTTATATACTCACCCACGAGGGAGATACATGAAGAACACCTACGTATTATTCAACAACTTTTGAGAGAGCATCGTCAGTATGCAAAGTTTGAGAAGTGTGAATTTTGGATGCCTGAGGTAAGATTTCTTGGACATGTGGTATCGAGGGATGGAGTATTTGTGGATTCTTCGAAGACCGACACAGTAATAGATTAGGAATGACCAAAAACTGTATTTGAGAACCACAACTTTTTGGGTTTGGCAGGCTATCACCGGCGATTCGTGAAAGATTTTTCTAGACTTGCCACGTCGATGACGCGTCTTACGTGAAAAGGAGTCAAGTTTGCTTGGAGCGAGCCCTGTGCGTTAGTATTTCTGGAGTTTAAGAAGAAGCTAACTAATGCACCAGTATTAGTTATTTCAGAACGATGTTTGGGTTACACAGTATATTGTGATGCATCGCATGATGGTTTGGGTTGTGTTTTGATGCAGGAAGGTAAAGTTGTGGCTTATGGATCTTAACAGTTGAAGACTCATGAGAAGAATTATTCGACACATGATTTGGAGTTAGCAGTCATGGTACTTGCCTTGAAAGTATGGCAGCACTATCTTTATGGTGAGCATTTTGAGGTTTTCTTCGATCACAAGAGTTTAAAATACTTGTATTCACAGAAGGACCTGAATCTACGCCAACAACAGTGGATAGAGTTTATAGAAGATTATGATTTTGACCTTCAGTACCATCCGGGAAAGGCCAATGTTGTGGCCGACGCTTTTAGCTGGAGATCTCATGGTTCATTACCTTTCATTGCCTTACAAGAGTGGGACATGCTGGGAGAGGTTGGTGAGTTTGATCTATAACTCGAGAAGATAAAGAAGGGTGGAACCTTATTTTCAGTGGTTTCACGGCCTATGTTAGTTGCTCGAGTGCTAGCGGCTCAGCAGACATATCACGAGGCTCAGATGTTACGGGATCATATTGCTAGTGGAAAAGACACCATGGGATGGGTTGTGAGCCCGGATCAGAGCTTGAGATTGGCAGGTAGAGTATTTATGCTAGAGTCGTGTCATGATTATGTACTACATGATTTTCACCATTCCCCTCTTGCAGTGCACCTGCGAGGCACCAAGATGGACCATGATCTATGCCGTCAGTTCCAGTGGAAGGGAATGAAGAAAGATGTGATTCAGTTTGTTTTGCGATACCTTACTTGTCAGCAGGTAAAGGCAAAGCATCAGATGCCAGCAAGGTTGTTACAAGCGTTGCCAGTATCGGAATGAAAGTGGGAGAACATCACAATAGACTTTGTATTCGGACTTCCTAGATTGCCTAAGGGACATAACGCTATTTGCGTTGTGGTTGACAGGCTGACGAAGGCCGCACACTTTCTTTCCAGTCGCGTGAAGGACTCTGTGAATAAGCTAAGTAGACTGTATATCAGTGAGATTGTTCGGTTACACAAAGTACCTGTGTCTATTGTTTCTGACCGAGACCCGCGCTTTACATTGCGCTTTTGGCAGACTCTTCAGGTGGCCTTGGGGACGAGCTTGATGTTCAGCACTGCTTTTTATCCTTAGACGAACGGTCAGTCCAAACGGATTATACAGATCCTGGAGGATATGTTACAAGTTTGTGTGCTTGATTTTTGGAATTCTTGGGAAGATCACCTACTGTTGGCAAAATTTACGTATAACAACAGTTATCAATCCAATATTGGGATGGCACCTTATGAGGGTTTGTATGGTAGGCCATGTAGGTCGCTGCTGTGTTGGACAGATGTGGGAGAGACCGTAGTTTTGGGACCCGACTTGGTGCGGAAAACAAAGAAAAAGATCTCGATGATTCGCCAACGTTCAGTGATGGCCCAGAGTCATCAAAAGTACTACGCTGATCAAAGGAGAAGGCCTTTGGAGTTTGAGGTGGGGGATCACGTGTTTCTGAAAGTATCGCCACGACAAGGTTTGATGAGATTTGGCCATAGCAGGAAGCTATCACCGCATTTTATTGGGTCATTCGAGATCCTTAAAAGGATTGGAGAGGTGGCATACCGTTTGGATTTACCTCCTTAGTTGGCATCTGTGCACAACGTGTTTCATGTTTCTATGCTTCGAAAGTACGAGCCTGACCCATCACATGTGTTGGATTGGGCTGAGTTACAAGTGGATGAGGATGTTACCTATGAGGAGCGACCTGTGAAGATCGTGGACACGAACGACCAAGTGTTAAAAGGAAGGACCATTGCTTATGTCAAGATTCTACGTCTTTATCGCAGAAGCGACGTGGGAGCTTAAGTCCGGAGTTCGTGCTGATATCTGGAGTTGTTTTCTTCGTGCTTTGTAGCGAATTTTAGGGATGAAATTCCTTTATAGGGGGAGTTTTGAGACCCTCTTCCATTTTATTTTCACAATGTTTATTCTGTTGGGATACGAAAAAAATTTTAGAACCGGCGCCGTGACCGTAAAAACGGCGCGTGCGTTTTTCATGAAAAACAAGAACGGTATTAATCTAAATACTGTTATCCCTTTATGAAACTTGTCGAAAAATTTCAAAAACTCCCGAATACCTCGAAGACGACCTAGCAATCTTCTCACGTATATCCCGGACGCGCTACGATGATCACGGTGTGTGGGCACCGATGCCGATCGAAATTATTTTCTTCTTTGGTTTCTTCTCAC
>JAUMHN010224636.1:0-20524 GCA_032360265.1 Heliamphora ciliata | reverse complement strand
GCTGGCAAATAATTGCCGATAAGTTTAGCCAAAATATTTGAGGTCTGAGACTCTCTAGAACACTTTGCAAAATCTTGAAGTCCTCATCTTCGAGAGGAATAATTGGAATTCAGGTTTCATGGGAAAGGTATTTATTGGGCTGTGATTTTGAATCCTGGTTAACAGTAGCTTTGCCCTTAACAGGTTGTGTGCGTGTTAGGTTTGGACTCATTTTTACCAGTACTTCTGGTTTGGATGGAGATGCTTTGAGTGGATTTGACATTGCTATGTAAAAATTCTCTAGTTATGAAATCTAGTAAAGAATTGTTAGTGCCTTTGATATATTCAATGCCAAAATAAAAAATACTCAATAGTTTACCAGCAGCAAATATTTGTTTTGAAGAAAATATTTTGTATATCTTTTTGTAAAATTTCTTTTACCGCTTTACAATCAATTCGTAATAAAAATTTTTGATTTAATAAATTATGTTCAAATATAAGTGATACATAAAACAATTGACAAATTTTTTTATTTGATTATATAATAATTTTGTTGAGTGGGTTTCCAAACTGTGAGACCTTGACTTGTTTTTTTTTTGGCGTTTTCGGGCGCGCGTTACGTGTTTTCGTTTGAGCATATTTTTATTGCTTTTGATGCATGATCGGGCTTAAAATATGCATGCGGGGTAGGTTCCTGGGGCCGTGGTCCGTTGTGGCGCGAATTTCAAAAAAATTTAAAAAAAAGATATTTTTGAGGCATGTAAATATTTGGAGTTAGATATTTTCAAAAAATATTTTTCAATACTTTTCCAACAAGCTTCCTATTTTCTCTCTTCCTTCTCTTTAAGTTATCGGGGGCTCGAGGCTCGATTTTCGACGATCAGACTGCCGATCCTTGTTATTGGCGTTGTAGTCTACGTGTTCATCTAGACGGAATTCTATTCCGACAAAACTCGATTTTGCACGTCGATCGAGACATCGAGTTTTGAACTCACTAAAGTATAATTCTAGACCTGTATGTTTTATAAGGGTGCTATGTGTAATCGGGCGCGTTTTTACCGGTCGGATAGCTGTAGATCTGATTTTCTGTAAAGTTGGATTTTTGGATTAAAAACTAATTTTATGTCGATTTCGGTGGATGAAATCGTGTTTCGAGAGTTTCTTTCGAGGGTTTGGTGTTTGGCTTGGGTGTGTGGATGTCTGAGGGTGTTAGATCGGGGTTTAAAGGTGTTGAGTTGAGGTTTTGGAGGCTGAAATAGTGTTCAGAAACTATTCTCGCCTTTCTTCAGTCGACCAAACCGTGAGGTTCAGTCGACTGGATCATGTTTTTGGGATTCGGTCGACTGAACCTCGAGGGTCAGTCGACTGAACAGTGGCTATTGGCGTTTTTCGTGATTTTCAGTGTGTTGTTCAATCGACTGGGGGTTGGGTCCAGTCGACTGAAGTGCTGGGGTGTGTGATGGTGGTTCGATGGTTGGGTTTTGATTTTTGAATGGCGTCCTATGGTATTCAATTAATTAATTTATGGTAATTAGTTGATTCAAATACCTGTGGATTCCTTTTAGGGTTCGGTTGGTTGTGCAGTGGGTTCGGGTATCGTGTTGTGATCCCGGGTGTTGTATAGGTGTTGTCCTCGGGAGTGGCTGGCAGGGTTGGATGCGGGTTGTTGGGGCACGGTTATGTGCTTGGTGCTTGTGCATTGTTGGTTGTGGGGCGTGTTAGGGCCCGTGGCACCTTTGGAATAAGGGTGGTGTTTGTGTGACCTCGTGGTTTGAGGGGTGTAACGTTAGCCTTCGGTTTAGGCTTAGTGCCGTGAGTTGTTGGTTGTCTCTGTAAGTAGATGTCGAATTTTGTGGCGGGTGATGTCACGGTTTGAGGTTATATGGCTATGTGCGCTTATAGCTGACTTTATGCATTTATAACTGTGGTTTATTAGACATGGATTATGTAAGTGAATTACATGATTTTGGTATCGTTACATGTACCGTAGTTGCATGCTTTAGAACTCTGAAGTTTTATACGCATGGTTATGTGGAATATGAGGAACGGATGCATGTGATGCATGTTGCATGAGTTGCAGGTTTTATGTAAGTCGCGTGTGCAGCATGTGACGTGGTTTGTGAAACGTAGTGACTGTACGTGACTTTATGCATTTAAATCTTGATTAGGTTATGCATAGGTATGTTAGGTGTTATCCCGTAATATTCAGTTTTATCCTGTAATATGCAGTTTTATGCCGTGGTGTGCGGTTTTATCCCGTGATTTACGATTTTATCCCGTGGTATAATATGTGATCGGCAGTTTCATCCCGTGGCTTACGGTAAAGTATGCGGTTTTACCCCGTGGTTTGGTATGCAGTTTCATCCCGTGATTTGGTATGCGATTTTACCCCGTGGCTTGGTCTATGATTTTACCCCATAATATACGGCTTTATCTCGAGAATGTATATTTATGTACTGATCTTTATCTCAGTATTAGGATTGTTGTTGTGGCATGTGAGGGCCGATTGTATGTATCATGGATTGCATGTACTGCATAATGGGACGGATAGACCAATTTTCAAACTATTTTAAGAGTTGTGTGAATAGCGATCTAAAAACTGTTTTCCAACTGTTTTCAAGGCTCCTGTGAGTGAGTCAAAACGTGATTTGTATCCTCGCTTTTCCTTGCATGTCAAATCGTTTTTCAGGCTTGAAAGAGAGTTTAAACTCGCACTTCGATTTTCTAGCACATTTTATTTATACTACATGTTTGTCTAGTTTCTGCTGAGCCTTAACTCATAGTGTGGAATTTTCTTTTTCCTTCAGGTACCGGTCATGCAGGTTGATCTGAAGGTGCTGGAGAGGTAAAAGAGTTATAGTCTTCCTTGTCGTTTATATCTGTATCATGTATACTTAATACATGTTTTTCGATGTTAGAGCCTTGTAATGTATGCCGTTTGGCATTTATATACAATGCATGTATGGTTTTATGTGAGAGTGTATTCTCGGGTTGGTTGTTTATGGGTGTTTTACGTGGCCCGAAGTTTGGGACGTGACAACTTGGTATCAGAGCTCTGGGTTCGAATACCTAAGAGCCGTGGGAAGAGGTTGCATCACCGTATAAGGTTGATTGCGTGTGCTTGACTGCATGTGTTTAAATGCTTTGATAGCATGTACGTGTTAGCATGTTAAGCATGAGGATGTTGTGTATATGTGAGTATGGGGGTTGAACTGTGGGATTGATTAGTCCTGCCTTTGGGCGTTTGGATTAACAAACTTAGGGGCCAAGTTAGAAACGCGTTTAGCTGTTGTGATTTCTAGCAGGGAATCTAAGTAGATTATCCAGATTGATGCGTCATTCTTGTCGGTTCTCCTCGGTATGCGTGGCTGTTTAGCCTGAACCTATGTGGCTATGTGTTAGCATGCTAGGTGTTTACCGTATATGTTCATGCGTTGTGCTGTGTCTTATGTATTGTTTTGCTTTCATATAGACGCGATGTCTGTGAGACAAGGGCAAGGCCGTGGTCGAGATCGTGGCCGTGGTGCTGGCCAAGGGGATATGCCTATCCCTGATGCTAGGGAAGCAAATTCTCCCATGGGATCGATGAATGCGACAAAGTTGTTGCATGTGCTAGCGGGTTCTATCCAGCAGTTGGTTAGAGGTGACATTGTTAAATAGAGAAAGGGAGTACCTGAGGTGAGAGCTACAGTAGCGACGCGGGAGTTCAGGCGCTTGGATCCATCTACCTTTGCGGGAGATCCTGATCCTATTGTGGCGATAGAGTGGCTGGAGTTGGTGACTCGTATCCTTGACACATTACAGAATGAGGAGGACGAGTTGCGAGTTTCTTTTGCTACCTTTCAGCTGAGGGATGCTGCTCATGCGTGGTGGAAGTATGCCAGGACCATTGCAGGAGTCACATGGGTAGCCTTTACAGGTGTGTTTATGGAGAAATACTTCCCAGCGTCGAAGCGGGATTTGTACAGGGAGGGGTTCTACACTCTTACCTAGGGGGCCATGGACGTCATGCAGTATGAGGCCAGGTTTACATGTTTATCCCGATTTGTACCGGAGTTGGTGAGTACAGATGAGATACGATCGATGAGGTTTGAGCGGGGCTTGAGGCCAGCGATCAAGGAGCGTGGGGTCGCGATGGGACTTCACGTGTTCATAGAGCTGGTGGAGGCAGCATGGAGGGTAGAGAACACTATGGCTGAGATTCAAGCTTCCAAGGAGGCCCGAACATCACAGGGTGGGATAGAGGCACAGACAGGTAGGCGTTCCAGCAAGAGGCAGAGGTCCTTTGGACCTAGCTTTTATCCATCTAGACCACAGCAATTCTCTGCACTAGCACCATCAATGGCTTCGTCGGGGAGGCCAGAGCAGAGGGAGGTCAGGTGTTATCGAAGTAGAGAACCGAGGCATCGTGTTCCAGATTGTTCGCTGCCGAGGTAGTCTTAGAGTTCCATACCAGCTCAGTCGCAGGGGACGAAGCTGTCGATTTGCTATAGATGTGGTCAAACGGGGCATATCCGCAGGACTTGTCCCCAGAGAGAGGGTGCGCCGAGTACAGTGGGCACACCAGCGAGCTCGTATGTGCAGGAGCAATAATAGTATCCTGCGGTTCAGACTTCCCGAATTGCAGGTGGGAGTACGTAAGTTCAGTTAGTGCGGTAGCCGACAATGCCGAGTTACGGTGGATAGGGCAGAACGACACTGCCACGAGCGAATTCCCTAGTAGCTCCTAGTTCTTCCAGGGCACCGGTTGAGCCGGATGATACAGATATGCCATCAGCAAGCAGAAGTACTTTCTGAGTATGCAGACTTTGGGCCAGATTGTTTGTTGCATCTGTATGGGATTTGGTGGTGGATTCTATGGGTGGTGCGCTGTGTTGAGGCAGCGGTTGGTGATGATGTGAGGTTGGGGTGTGTGGTAGATCCCGTGTCTTTAAGATAGTTAGCCGTTGTCTAGGATGCCTGACCTTGTTTGACCATATCTTAGGAATGGTTTGGCTGACCATCTCGTACGCCTGTGTTGATTGCGATCGACGGTTGGTTGTTTTAATTTTGAATTGAATTTCGGAGGTGAAATTCCTTTAACGGGGTAGAGTTGTAAGACCCTGACTCATTTTCTTTTTTGGCATTTTCGAACGCGCGTTACGTGTTTTTGTTTGTGTATATTTTTATTGCTTTTGATGCATGATCAGACTTAGATATGCATGCGGGGTAGGTTCCCGGGGCCGTGGGCCGTTGTGGCGCGAATTTCTAAAAAATTTTAAAAAAAGATATTTTTGAGGCCTATAAATATATGGAGTTAGATATTTTCAAAAGATATTTTTCAAAACCTCTCCAACACGCTTTCTATTTTCTCTCTGCCTTCTCTCTAAGTTCTCGGGGGCCCGGGGCCCAGTTTTCGACGATCAGACTGTCGATCCTTGTTATTGGCGTCGTGGTCTACGCGTTCATTTGGACATAATTCTATTCCGACGAAGCTCGATTTTGCACGTGGATTGAGACGTCGAGTTTTGAACTCACTGAGGTAGGATTCTAGACCTGTATGTTTTATAAAGGTGCTATGTGTAATCGGTTGCGTTTTTACCAATCGGATAGCTGTAGATCTAATTTTCTGTAAAGTTGGGTTTTTGGGTTAAAAATCGATTTTATGTCGATTTCGGTGGATGCAATCGTGGTTTGAGAGTTTCTTTCGAGGGTTTGGTGTTTGCCTTGGGCGTGTGGATGTCTGAGGGTGTTAAATCGGGGTTTAAAGGCATTGAATCGAGGTTTTAGAGGCTAAAACAGTTTTCAGAAACTATTCTCGCCTCTGTTCAGTCGTTCGAACCGTGAGGTTCAGTCGACTGGAACATGTTTTTGGGGTTCGGTCGATTGAACCTCGAAGGTCAGTCGACTGAACCATGGCTGTTGGCGTTTTTCGTGGTTTCTAGTGTGTTGTTCAGTCGACTAGGGGTTGGGTCCAGTCGACTGAAGTGCTGAGGTGTGTGATGGTCGTTCGGTGGTTGGGTTTTGGTTTTCGATTGGCGTCCTATGGTATTCAATTTACTAATTTATGGAAATTAGTTGATTCAAATACCTGTAGATTCCTTTTGGGGTTCGGTTGGTTGTGCGGTGGGTTCGGGTATCGTGTTGTGACCCCAGGTGTTGTATAGGTGTTGTCCTTGGGGGTGGCTGGCATGGTTAGATGCGGGTTGTTGGGGCACGGTTATGTGCTTGGTGCTTGTACATCGTTGGTTGTGGGGCGTGTTAAGGCCCGTGGCACCTTTGGAATAAGGGTGGTGTTTGTGTGATCTCGTGGTTTGAGAGGTTTAACGTTTGCCTTCGGTTTAGGTTTAGTGCTGTGAGTTGTTGGTTGTCCTTATGAGTGGATATCGGGTTTTGTGGCGGGTGATGTCATGGTTTGAGGTTATATGGCTATGTGCGTTTATAGCTGGCTTTATGCATTTATTACTGTGGTTTATTAGGCATGGATTATGTAAGTGAATTACATGATTTTGGTATCGTTACGTGTGCCGTAGTTGCATGCTTTAGAACTCTAAAGTTTTATACGGATGGCTATGTGGAATATGAGAAACGGATGAATGTGATGCATGTTGCATGAGTTGCAGGTTTTATGTGAGTCGCGTGTGCAGCATGTGACGTGGTTTGTGAAACGTAGTGACAGTACGTGACTTTATGCATTTAAATCCTGATTAGGTTATGCATAGGTATGTTCGGTGTTATCCCGTAATATTCAGTTTTATCCTGTAATATGCGGTTTTATCCAGCGGTGTGCGGTTTTATCTTGCGGTATGCGGTCTTATCTCGTGGTTTACGAATTTATCTCGTGGTATAATCTGTGGTCGGCGGTTTCATTCCGTGGCTTACGATAAAGTATACGATTTTACCCCATGGTTTGGTATGTGGTTTTACGCCGTGGTTTGGTATGCGGTTTTACCCCGTGGTTTGGTCTATGGTTTTACCTCATAGTATACGGTTTTATCCCGGGATTGTATGTTTATGCACGGATCTTTATCTCAGTGTTAGGACTGTGGTTGTGGCGTGTGAGGGCCGATTGTATGTATCATGGATTGCATGCGCTGCATTATGGGATGGATAGACCAGTTTTCAAACTGTTTTAAAAGTCGTATGAATCGCGATCTAAAAACTATTTTCTAACTATTTTCAAGGCTCCTGTGAGTGAGTCAAAATATGGTTTGTATTCTCGCTTTCCCTTGCATGTGAAATCATTTTTCAGGCTTGAAAGAGAGTCTAAACCTGCACTTCGATTTCCTAGCACGTTTTGTTTGTACTGCATGCCTGTCTAGTTTCTGCTGAGCCTTGGCTCACGGTATGGGATTTGCTTTTCTTCTGGTACCGGTCACGCAGGTTTATCTAGAGGTGCTAGAGAAGTGGAAGAGTTATAGTCTTCTTTTTCGTTTATATCTGTATCATGTATGTTTAATACATGTTTCTCGACATTAGAGCCTTGTAATGTATGCCGTTTGGCATTTATGTACAATGCATGCATGGTTTTATGTGAGAGTGCATTCTCGGGTTGGTTGTTTATAGGTGTTTCACATGGCCCGAAGATTGGGACGTTACAACTTGGTATCAGAGCTCTGGGTTCGAATACCTAAGAGCCGTGGGAAGAGGTTGCCTCACCGTGTGAGGTTGATTGCGTTTGCTTGACTGCATGTGTTTAGATTCTTTGATAGCATGTACATGTTAGCATGTTAAGCATGAGGATGTTATGTATATGTGAGTATGGGGGTTGAACTGTGGGATTGATTAGTTTTGCCTTTGGGCGTTTGGATTAATAAACTTAGGGGTCAAGTTAGAAACGCATTTTGCTAACGTAATTTCTGGCTGGGAATCTCAGTAGGTTATCCAGATTGACGCGTCATTCTTGTCGGTTCTCTTCGGTACGTGTGGTTGTTCAGCATGAACCTATGTGGCTATGTGTTAGCAGGCTAGGTGTTTAGCATTTATGTTCATTTGATGTGCTGCATCTTATGTATTGTTTTGCTTTCATTTAGACGCGATGTCTGCGAGACAAGGGTGAGGCCGTGGTCGAGGTCGAGGTCGTGGCCGTGGTGCTAGCCAATGGGATATGTCTATCCCCGATGCTGGGGTTGCAAATGCTCCCATGGGACCGATGGACGCGACAGAGTTGTTATGTGTGCTGGCGGGTTCTATCCAGCAGTTGGTTAGAGGTGAGATTGTTAGGGAGAGAGAGAGAGTACCTGAGGTGAGAGCTACAGTAGCGATGCGGGAGTTCGGGCGCATGGATTCATCTACCTTTGCGGGAGATCCTGATCCTATTATGGCGACAGAGTGGCTGGAGTTGGTGACTCGTATCCTAGACACATTACAGATTGAGGAGGACGAGTTGCGGGTTTCTTTTGCTACCTTTCAGCTGAGGGGTGTTGCTCATGCGTGGTGGAAGTATGCCAGGACCATTGCAGGAATCACATGGGCAGCCTTTACAGGTGTGTTTCTGGAGAAATAGTTCCCAACGTCGAAGTGGGATTTGTACAGGGAGGAGTTCTACACTTTTACCTAGGGGGCCATAGACGTCATGCAGTATGAGACCAGGTTTATATGTTTATCCCGGTTTGCACCGGAGTTGGTTAGTACAGATGAGCTACGATCGATGAGGTTTGAGCGGCGCTTGAGGCCAACGATCAGGGAGCGTGTGGTCGCGATGGGACTTCGTGTGTTCACAGAGCTGGTGGAGGCTGCAGCGAGGGTGGAGAAGAACACTATGACTGAGATTCGAGCTTCCAGGGAGGCCCGGACATCACAGAGTGGGGTAGAGGCGCAGATAGATGGGCGTACTAGCAAGAGGCAGAGGTCCTTTGGATCTAGCTTTTATCCATCTGGACCACAGCAGTTCTCTGCACCAGCACCATCAGTGCCTTCGTCAGGAAGGTCAGAGTAGAGGGAGGTAAGATGTTATCGATGTGAAGAGCCGGGGCATCGTGTTCCAGATTGTCCGCAGCCGAGGTAGTCACAGAGTTCCATACCCGCTCGCAGGGGACGGAGCTGTCGATTTGCTATAGATGTGGTCAGACGGGGGATATCCGCAGGACTTGTCCCCAAAGAGAGGATGTGCCGTGTACAATGGGTATACCATCGAGCTCGTATGTGCAGGAGCGACAGTAGTATCCTGTGGTTCAGACTTCCCAGATGGCTGGTGGGAGTACGTCTGTTCAGTCAGTGCGGCATCTGACAGCGCCGAGTTATGGTGGACAGGGCAGAGCGACACAGCCACGAGCATATTCCCTGATTGCTCCTAGTTCTTCCAGGGCACTGGTTGGGCCGGATGATACAGATATGCTTTCAGCGAGCAAAGGTACTTTTTGAGTATGCAGGCTTGGGGCCAGATTCTTTGTTGCATCTGTTTGGGAGTTGGTGGTTGATTCCGTGGGTGGTACGCTATGTTGAGGCAGCAGCTGGTGATGATGTGAGGTTGGGGTGTGTGGTAGATCCCGTATCTTTGATATAGTTAGCTGTTGTCTATGATGCCTGACCTTATTTGACCATATCCTAAGAATTGTTTAGCTAACCATCTCGTATGCCTGTGTTGATTACGATCGACGGTTGGTTGTTTTGACTTTGAGTTGAATTTCGAGGGCGAAATTCCTTTAAGGGGGGTAGAATTGTGAGACCATGACCTGTTTCTTTTTTGGCGTTTTCGGACGCGCGTTACGTGTTTTTGTTTGAGCATATTTTTATTACTTTTGATGCATGATCGGGTTTAAATATGCATGCGGGGTAGGTTCTCGGGGCCGTGGGCCGTTGTGGCGCGAATTTCAAAAAAATTTCAAAAAAATTTCAAAAAAGATATTTTGGATGCCTATAAATATCTGGAATTAGATATTTTCAAAAGATATTTTTCAAAACTTCTCCAAGAAGCTTCCTGTTTCTTTTCTGCCTTCTCTCTAATTTCTCGGGGACTCAGAGCTCGATTTTTTACGATCAGACTACCGATCCTTTTTACTGGCGTCGTCGTCTACGCGTTCATCCGGACGAAATTTCATTCCGACGAAGCTCGATTTTGCACGTGGATCGAGACGTCGAGTTTTAAATTCATCGAGAAAGAATTCTAGACCTGTATGTTTTATAAGGGTGTTATATGTAATCGGGTGCATTTTTACCGGTCGAATAGCTATAGGTCTAATTTTCTGTAAAGTTGGATTTTTCGGTTAAAAATCAGTTTTATGTCGATTTCGGTGGATGAAATCGTGTTTTGAGAGTTTCTTTCGAGGGTTTGGTGTTTGGCTTGGGCGTGTGGATGTCCGAGAGTGTTAAATCGAGGTATAAAGGCGTTGAATCGAGATTTTAAAGGCTGAAACAGTGTTCAGAAACTGTTCTCGACTCTGTTCAGTCGACCGAACCGTGGCTGGCATGGTTAGATGCGGGTTGTTGGGGCACGGTTATAGTCTTCCTTTTCGTTTATATCTGTATCATGTATGCTTAATACATGTTTCTTGGCGTTGGAGTCTTGTAATGTATGCCATTTGGCATTTATATATACAATGCTTGTATGATTTTATGTGAGAGTGTATTCTCGGGTTGGTTATTTATGCGTGTTTCACGTGGCCTGGAGTTTGCGGCGTGGCACAAACTCCACTAGTAAATCGAATTAATTGTTCTTTGTGATTATGCCATTGTTTAAGAATTTCTCCATAGCCCATTTCAGAAACATTTGTTTTAACAATTTTAAATTCTATAGGAATTGGACGATTTAAACAAGGAAGTTGTTCAGCATGTTTTTTGATTCTTTGTACAGTAATAGTATGTTGTAGTGTCCATTGCTTAGGATTATTCATAAATCTTTGGTATAATAATTTTGCGTCTTTGTAAAGATCTTTCTAAAAGTCATAAATATAATTTAAATTTCTTAAAAATCTTTGTAATTGATTTTTATTAGTAATTACATCTGGAAATTTGTTTGCAAATCCAATTAATCTATCAATAGAAATTATTATCCCATGATGAATATTATGTCCTAAGAATCTTACGGTGATTTGGAATAATTTTATTTTTGAGGCACTTAAAACAAATCAATTAGTTTTAATAATATTATAAAAATTTTAAAGATGTTTAATGTGTTGAGATATTGATGATGAGAAAATTAAAATATCATCCATATAAACAATACTAAATTGTGAATATGGATTGAAAATATCATTCATTACCTTTTAAAATTCAGATAGTGCATTTTTTAATTCAAAAGGTATTATGTTCCATTCATAGTGTTTAAAGGGCATTGTAAAGGCTGTTTTATATCTATTCTTTTCATCTATTTGGTTTTTCCAAAATTCAAATTTCATATCGAATTTAGAAAATACATTTGCTTTGTATAAAAGATTTAATAAGTTTTTTTTTATTTGAGATTGAATATCTGATCTATTGTAAAATTTTATTCAAAAGTTTATAATTTATTACTAATTGAGGAGTACATCTTTCTAATTTTGCATTTTTATTTACATAAAATGCAGTACAAGACCATGGTGATTTACTGGGTCGTATTAGTTTTTTGGTGATTAAGTTTTAGATTTTTTTTTTTACAATATTCTAATTGGGTTTAGTCTATTTCAGATGGATATGCTTTTGTAGGTATAATTTTTTTTTGAAAATCAGGTTAATAGGATAATTGTACTATATGTTGGTTCCTATACCAAAAGCATGAGGAAGGTCCGAACATAAATCTTTTGTAAAATGATTTTTAAAATGTTCTATTTGTTGTTGAATATCAAATTTATTAATTTGTTCTTCTATTTGGGAATAAGAAATTTCTTCTTGCAGGAAATTAATTTGTTTTTGTTTAAATATTAAATTAGATTTTAATTCTTGTAATGTTCTATTTCTTACAATGATAACACTATTTACTATTACCTATGAAGGTATCAGTACAACCTTACTAAAAAATAAAGAAATTTATTTACTATTATATATTGAGATAAATTGGGGACAAGTACAAATTCTATTCGTAAACAAATACCTTGATTACAAATATATATGTATTTGCCATAATTTATAATTAATTTTTATTATTCTACCATCAACTGTATTAAGGTTTTATTTTATTTTTTCAAAGTATTATGGGAATTAAGCCTTCTCGTATACAATTCAGATATGTACCTAAATCCACAAGAACAATAGCTTCAACTATAAAATCTTTTTGCACAGTAAGATGAATTTTAATATACTATTTTTGATATATAATTTGATTTGGGATTGAAAAATTAGAGTCATTGATGGTTAACTCTTGATTGGGTTTTTCGATCAGTATTCCTTTTTGTTTTTGTTTTTTTTATTATTTTTAGATTTTTAATTGTTTTGAATTTTAGAAGTTGTGAGAGAAAAAGGGAAAGCAATAGGATCTTTATCATTTTCTAATGTTGAAATTCTTATTTGTAATTGTTTAATTTTTTGTTTCAAATTATTAATTTCTTGATGAAGATCTGGTAAGTTTGGTTATATGGGATTAGATTGTTGTAATTTATCCAATATATTTTTAAAATCACATTTGATATATGAGAATTTATTTTGAAAGTGTTGTGCTTTCTGATTTACTTGATTCATATTAGAAATAATATTTTTTCTGGTGTCCGAATCATCTATTTAATTAATGATGTCTAAAATATTTTGTTCTTCTTGTGATAATATATTAATACTTAAACTATTTAATTTACGTATTGCTTGATAATAATCATTTGTGGTTTGACATTTATTACAACAATTTTTATTATCTTTTTCTTCGTCTTCTTCTGATGAGTCTTCAGAAGTAGTCATTAAGTCTTGATTTAATTTTTCAAAATGATAATCTTCATCTTGTGATGATTGTGATGTAGTATCTTCATTTTTATTTGGAGGTTGTGAATTTGATAATAAATTCATAATTTGTTGCTTCATTTCATCTGAACAATTTAATTCATTTATTTTTTATTTTGTAAAACATCTATTTGCAAAGTGTTATACTTTGCCACATTTCAGGCATACTGCATTTTTTTTAGATATAGATGCTTGATTTGTTGATTTCCTTTTATGTTGATTAAATGATTTACGAGGTTGTTGTTTATTAAATTTGTAATATGATTTGTTGTAATTTTGATATTTTTTATTGTGAGACCTTGACTCGTTTTTTTTTTTGGTATTTTTGACGCGTAGTTTATTGCATGTTTGTATACGTTTTATGCATGTTCGGGTTTAGAAATGCATGTTGGGTTGGTTCTGGGGCCGTTAGGAGTTTGCGGTGCGAATTTCAAAAAAAAAAGAAGATATTTTCGTGACTTATAAATATCTAGCCTTAAATATTTTGGTGGAGATATTTTTCAAAACTTGGAGGCTAAGTTTCTTTTTCTCAAACCAAAATCTCTGCCTTCTCTCCAGATTTTCTTGGGGCCTGGACTTTGTTTTTGGTGATCAGGTAGCGGATCCTCACTATTGGCATCGAGGGCTACACATTTATCCGGACAGAATCTCATTTCGACGAGATTCATTTTTTGAGGCGTCGAGTTTTTAACTTAACGAGGTAGAATTCTAAACTCTCATGTCTTAAAGGGGTGGTACGTGCAATTATATGTGTTTTTACCGTTTAAAAATGCATAAAAAAATTTGATTTATGTTTCAAAAATTTGGGTTTTGGTTCAAAATCGTTTTCGGTTTATTTCAGTTAGATGAAAAAGGGTTTTAAGGCTTTCTTTTCAGTGTTTTCTTCTTGTTTTGGGTTTGTGTATGTCCGTGGATTGCAAATGGGTGTTTGGCTGGTTTAATTTGGAGCTGAGAAGCTGTTTACGACATTAGGGTTTACTTTTCGTCGTCGTTCAACCGTCTGGTTTGAAAATTTGAATCTGTTACTTTTGTGTCGACACTTTTTTTGTTTGTGCCGACACTTTTGCTGTCGATGTCCACCTATTTTCTTTCTGTTTGTGTTGTCTACGCTGTTATTGTTTTGTGTCGATACTTTTTATTTTTGTGTCGACACTTTTTCTATTTGTGTCGACCCTTTTTCTCTCTGCTTGTGTTAACTACACTGCTGCTTTTTGGTATCGACACCTTTTGCTATTTGTGTCGACACTTTTACTGTTTGTGTCGATACGTTTTTCGCTTGTGTCAACATATTTACTGTTTGTGTCGACCCTTTTTCTTTCTATGTGGGAAGAAGAGTTTAAAGATCGGGGTGAGTTCCAAGAGTCCGTGATTTTCAAAAAGAAGGTTTAAAAATGAGGAAATTTGTGAAAAGTCTTGAAAATCGTGTTTTAGAGGTTTGGAGCTAACCTTCGAGGTTGAGTCTCGGATTTGAAACATTTTAATAAAACGGTAAAAATATTTTTGTTTAATCTCTGTGTTTGATCGATGATGTGGCGGTTAGCCACTGGATCATTATACATGTTTAATATATAATTGTGAAAATATTTTTGTAGTCGAGCTACAAGTTGATTTTTAAATGATTCTTTAGATGTGCAAGACTTGCGTGTTTACTAGATTTCAACAATATTTTTAGTTGCATAAATAATTAATTAATCTAGTATAGCATTTTCCACTTTTCCACACCGTACAAAGTTTTTAGAAAACCGCTCAAGGTCATGAAAGCAATGAACATGCTAGTTTCTGAAAATTTTCTTATGCCACTTCTTTAGTTTGCTTGCCCATTAGGTATTATATGTGTCAGGATGTCACTTATCTTTTTAAACTCTGTTTGGTTCAGCTTTTTTGAAAAGTTAAAACCTTTTAAGAAGCTTACTTATTTGGCCATCCACTATAATCAATTGATTTTTTTCATATCTTTTCACATATACTTTTTTACAAAAAAAATCAAAAAATCAAAAAACCTACAAAAATAAAAAATAAAAAACTAGGCCACACGCAAGCTCGGAATTGAGAACATTTAGACATTTTCAGCCAATTCCGTTTTCTTTACCTGCGTAACTGTGTATTAAGCAAAAATTTCAACAAATATAATGAAATGAGACATATCCAGTCAATCCCTATTTGTATGTTACCATTTCTTGCAATAGGGAAGAGACGACTTCTATTTTTTAAACTAGAACAAAATTCCTTTTGCCCCTTTTGGTAAGCTAACCCATCCATTTTTACTAAGAATCTATAGTGTCGATGTTCAATTGCGGACAACTTCTACTTTTTTGAACATGAGTTGATTAATTTATTACAAATATACATTGTGTGCCCGCTCATGCATCCACGCATGTGTGTGAATATGTTTATGTACCTGGTTTGACAAAGCTTATATTTATTATCATAATTAAAGTAAACATGGCTCATAATTGTGTAATATGCATTATTTTTATTATTTTCAAACTGAGGAATATACAAAGGCAGTTGTCACATGCAAAGTCTGCAATAAGTAAAAGCACATACAAATAGGGATTGTATTATTTTTTGTTAGCACTCTCACACAATAGCCTCTAGCAAATATAAGGAAGACAGTGTTCTATAGACCCTGCATACACGAGAGCTTAGTGTACTGGGCTGCCCTTACTTTGACACAACACAGTTAGAAGCCAACCTAATAATAAGAAATAAAATACATTGATTTTATTCCAAAGGGAAAGTATGCGCATAGCAACCAAGTAATATGCACGTCTTCATGCTTTTTGGTTGATATCTAGTGGAGCAAACCAATCGGGCATTGCCTCTGAGTGGTAAAAATGGCAATTGTTATTATTCCATTGATTGTTAAGCTCTAATCCTTGTTCATGATTGTTCTCTCCACTGATTATTGTTTCAATCTGAAATAATCACACAATAAGATGTAAAAACTTATTCAAACCACAATATATATTGTTTTACGCATACATTTTACTATAGTATACTTAAATGCATTAATATATAGTGATTAAATTATAAATTCATGTACCGATAAACGCTTGGGTACGTTCGGTTTGTTTGAATGAAATTGAAGATAGATTGAATGCACATTAAAATGGGTCTATAATGGAATGAGGTATAATTAGTCTTTTCTATTTCAATGGTTTGTACATGCATGAACCATTTGAAAATGAAAACGAAACATTCTTTTGCATTTAAACTGGTCATTGCTAATTAAATCATTATAGGTATGTGTTTTGCTTCAAATTTTTTATTTTTTGTAGGATGCTCTTAAAATATTAACCGCCCAAGTAATTTGGGGTCCGTTCGAGCGGTCCGCCACGCAGCAAAAATTTTTGTATGGCATCTAGGGTTTTATTTTGATCTAGAAACTTCCTATATAAAGGTTTTATCTTCTATAAAAATCCTATAACGTTCAGAACGTCTAATACACAAAGTGAAACTCAGTTTTAGAAATATGAAAATATAGAGAGACGTTGAGAGACTCAATTTAAGGCCATAGATATATTGTGAGTTAAAAAGTGATCATTGTAATCCTTATTTGATAATAATAAATTATTTCTTTTCTCTTGTAGAAGTAGATAGTCAGCCGAACAACGTACATTCTTGCATTCTTGGTTATTTATGTTTCTTTTGTATTTACTATTGTAGATTGAAACCTAAGAAAAATCTATTTAGTTGCCCAAATAAATTAATCTTAATCTTTTGAGAATTCATGGCTAAAAATGCCAATAATATGGTGTCCATTATTTTTCTTTCACATTTAAAATACAAAACTCAATCATCAGAATGAAGTCACCAAAAAAACAAATCCTATTTTAAAAATTGTAATGTTTTCCCAAATATTTTTGTAATATAATAACATGATCATTATATATATATATATATATATGGGAATAACAATTTTTAGAATGTGATTTGTGAAATAAAACTGTTTGTAATAAAATATTAGACCATATTTTGGTCTTAACGAAAAAAATAGTATATTAATGAAATGATCATTCTTTAGCCTCCCATGTACTAGAGTGCCCAGCACATTTCAATGGAATGAACATTTCATTCCAACCTCCATTCTAGTAAACCAAACACAACCTCAATTTGCCACATTCTTGCATTGACTATTGTTGGGTTCTTTTTGTGGCTAATTTGTACATTGGTTGTCTCCAGTATTCATTTCATTACTCAATATGGGTCTATGGAGGTGTTTAGAATGCTATAAGTACTAACTTATAAATTGTGACTTGTAGTAAAAATTACAAGTATTTGGTAAAAATTGTAACTTGTAACTGAAATAGAAAAAAAAATAATTATAAGTTTTAGCATAAATTGTGGGTGCTTGAAAAAATTTATAGTTTATAATTAAATTAATAACAAGAAACTAAAAGTTATTAGCAATAATTTTGCCAAACACAAGTGTTTGTAAAAGCTATATTATGTGTTATTTTGTTAAATGTTTGTAACTGTAAGGATTTCCTTTCATACCTGCTTTTCAATTATCAGGTTTTCTCCCTTTAGCATCCTTTCCTGTAATCGAATGTAAAAAAAAAAAAAGAAAAAGAAAAGGATGTTAGTAAATTCTACTGTTTTCTTCATTAATGTCTATTAAGTTTTGCGGGTAAACAATTATGTGAGGGTAAGACGGAACCCATGCTTGCAGCCCATGAAATTGCATTCAAATATTTTTTAAAAAAATAAATCATAGGAGTTTCTTTTCAATAAATTGGCAGAAGAAGCGAAGATTTTGTGTTTGTATTTCTAATGTTTTTTTAAGATTGTGTTTGTGATGCTAACTACTGGAAAACGTTTCAATCAAATCACAAGCAATTAGCTAGTAGAGAGAAAAAAGACGAGTGTTGTACTCTTTCAAATTTGACGTAATAAAATATTTTCTCTCGCTTGTGAACGTAGGCAAGTGTGGGCTGAACCACGTAAATCCTCAGTGTTGATTAATTATTTTTTTCTTTTTTGTACACAAATTTTTGCTTCCGATCACATTCGGAAATTGGTAATCAAATCTCAACAATCAAGAATATATCCAGTTGGCACAAGAAAAGGAACAAATTGTCCTTCAATTCAGTGGAAAAAAAATATTAGATTGACTTATCATTGTAGAAAATAGCAGACGTAAGCAAGGCATAGTAATGCATAGCTTGGAAAGTAAATCAAATAAGGAAAGAATAAAGCAATTAAATTTCTTGTATTTAATAGCGCACACAAATCATATAAAGGAATAAAAATGATTTACTTAAATTTTTTGGTGGCCACGTAAAAATGAAATGAACACAGTATGGGAAAAACTTTTGGCTGTTATACCCAGAAAAAAGTACTAATAACAATAATAATAATGGTGATAATATATCTAGAAAAAAAAATAGAAACCTAAACCTAAACCTATTAGAATTGTATGCATAAGATTATAGAAAAGATCTAATTATAATAGGATTTTGTATCCATAAGATTTATATTGAAAAGAGTCCAAGATCTATTAGAATTTGATAAATTAATATTCTATATATATATTAGTTAAAGAGAGAGCGAAAAAATCCATAAGATATATAATGAAAGAGTCCTAGAGCTATTAGGGTTAGATAAGTTGATTATCTATATATATGTGGATAGGGTGATTACATGGAAACTCTAGAATAGTTAGATTCGGGAAAAAATAAAGGGAGACAAGTCTTGATTGTGAATGAGAAGGCGGTGGCTGAACTTTGAGGATGAGAAATTGTTTAATTTCTTTAGACCATTCCAGGTAAAAATCTATATTTTCTTCTTCTTCTTCTCTTTGATTTTTCTTAATGCTCATAGATGTATATAACTAGAAAAGAATAACAATAAGAAGCTAATTAGTAATGATAATAACCAACGAATTGATTGAGAATTGAATAAAGAGGTATACACTTACAGATTATATATATAGGTAAGACATATATAAATATATATATATATATATGTGTGTGTGTGTGTGCGCCGTGTGTATAAACTAGAAATAAAATAAGATAAACAAGAAAGTCCAAACACATTTGAGTCGTGAATGGGTGACTTAATACAACTACATATATCCATTAGAATTATTGGATGTTAGAGGAGAAAAAAATAACTGAAAAGAGAAAAAAGGGTGCCGCATGGGATGTGGCTTCCTATCACAATCGTATAATATATAAATATTAATTTTTATATAGAAAAATATGTATATGTATACATTGTGTGTTTAGATGGAAGTTAAAGGGAAAAAACAAAGATCAAATTTGATTGTCATGGGCTTAAAGCCATAGAAGGCTATACAAATTATACATATACATACATATATATATATATATATGTGTGTGTGTGTGCGCGCGCGTGTGTGTAAAACTTTATAATGTGATGAAATATATATACATATAATAAGATGAGAAGACAATGAATTGGGTACTGTTGGAAGAAAACGAATAAGAAATAGACAAATAAAATAAAATAAAGAATTTTATATATACTTTTATTCATAAGATATTGTTAAATTGAATTTAGACAAATTTGTATGGAGTTTATCAAAAGGTTGATGCATCATGGCACGTTTTTGGGCTAGTGTTGCCACGGTACCCTCAGGCACTATTGTAGGCCATTTTCGAGCTGTCCTTGCTTTGACTATAAGATGTCACGAGATTGGCATAGTGTAAATACATACATAGATTCCCCATGTGGAAAGAATAAAAAAATTTACTTATACAAAATAGTCACTAGTGACATATATGCTATCGAAGTATAACTTGATTAAAAATACGTAACTATAAAGCTCAAATGAATTGTAGCAACAATTTCTCACTTCTAGTATTGGGAATGGATTCCATTTTGTAAACCAAAAAGGCTACTATTACTTAAGTGTATAGTTACTAACATGTGCATTAGAGAGAGATATTAGTCTTTTTATACGAGAAAAAGAAAGATAAAAATAAAAGTGATATGCATCAAGGGAGCAATGCGAAGATGAACTTTTAGTTATGAGTTATGTTACGTTGACTCTCTAGTTTACGTCGCCATTACCGTATTGAATATCGGCCGGTTCGTAGCGAATCGGGCGCTACGTAGCGGAAGACAGGAGGGCCGAGTCAGATATGGACCGATATCTCAGTAAGAACGATTTTCACGCATAACTCGGCTGGTACACAATACGTATCGGTGTGTAGCAAATATTTTACCGATTCGTATACGAATTGGACCAATTCAACTAAAAAGGAACGATTCGTTTTTGCACCTTCTTCACAGATCTGCAACATCCTTCACAGATCTGCAACGATTCGTTGTGTTCGCGCATAACTCCAGCTTCTTTTGATCTGCGACGGTGGAACAACGGCACTGATTGTTGCAGATCTGGTCGTCGTGGTCGCCTGTTGGATTCGACGAGCTTTATCCCGTGTCTAGCGGCGCCGATTTTCGCAGACGTAGTAGTCGTGGTTGCCAAACACGAACACCTCTGTTTCTCATTTTTGTGCTCTGTTTTTGGCTTGGGCACAAACAAGAAGGGAACTGGTGAATGGGATATTCGGTTGCTTTTTAACTTTAAAAGATAATTATATTTTATGTTCGATATTTTTTTATAAAAAGAGATGCAAAAGATCATCTTTTATAACAAAATAGATTAATTAAATTTAAATAAAATTTAATATTTTAATTATAAAAAAGATGATATTATATGTAAAAGACTATTATAGCCTGTTTTTTAAGATTT
>JAUMHN010224417.1:0-20536 GCA_032360265.1 Heliamphora ciliata | reverse complement strand
TAGATCACCCTTCGTTCCCTTGGGATACCCCACAAAGAGACAGACTTCTGTCCTCAGTTCTAATTTACCTGCGTTCCTTTTCAGCACATATGCTGGACACCCCCAAATCCAAATATGTCTCAGACTAGGCTTACGGCTGATTCACAATTCTGTGGGAGTAAAGGTACTAACTTAGAAGGTACCAAGTTCAGAATTTAAGCCGTTATCTCTAATGCGAGTCTCCAAAATGAATCCGGTAAACCTGAATAACTCATTATGGATCTTACCATCTCCATAAGAGTCATATTCCTTCTTTCTGCTATATTATTCTGCTGCAGAGTACCCGATGTAATCAACTGGAATATAATTCCTTTCGATGACAAGTAGTCCCTAAACTCTCCAAAGAGGTATTTTCCTCCACAGTTGGATTGTAGTGATTTGATACTTTTATCCAGACACTTTACCTCCATCTTGAATTCTTTGAATTTCTCAACACATTCAGACTTATGGTGCATCAGGTAATTATATTCATACCTTGAGTAGTCATCAATGAAACTAACGAAGTACTCAAAGCTACCTCTAGCCCGAATTGTCATAGGACCACACGCGTTAGAATGAACCTATTCCAACAGTTCTTTAGTTCTATAGCCTTTGTCCGAGAAGGGCTTCTTGATCATCTTACCCTCTAAGCATGACTGACAAACTAGAAGTGCCTCCACTTCCAATGAACTCAAAAGTCCATCTTCTACCAGTCTATTTATCATTTTTAGATTAATATGATCCAAATATAAGTGTCAAAAAAATATTTAGTTCATTAAAGAATGAAACTTTATCTTATATGATAAATTAGATGTGTTATTCAATTCTGTTAGTTGCAGTGTTGGAGAGATAGGAGATACGATATACAGATCATCGACCAATGTAACAGAGCAAATAAAATATTTATTTTTCTTAACAACCACAGATTCATTAAAATGAACAATATATTTATCCTTTATTAAACTAGAAAACAAAATTAAATTTCTTCTAATCGACGGTACAAAAAGACATTGTTTTAGAAGTAAAATCCTATCTCTACTAAAACTGAGAATGACATCTTCTACTGCAACTGTTGCCACCCTTGTATTATTACCCATATGTAGGTATATTTTTTCATCACTGAGCTGCCTGACTTTCTAGAACCCCTGTAAAGAATTACAGACATGATTAGTGGCTCCCGTGTCTACACACCAGGTATCGGTAGATAACACCGTTAAACATGTTTCAACCACCAGTGAATAGAAATTAGCTAATTTGTTTTACTTACTAAGAAAAATCAAACACTTCTTTTTTCAATAAACAAGCTGGTTACAGTGATAGCACTTGCCTCTCGGTTTCTTCATACCAGCTTTTGGTCCCTTAACTTCTTTTGCACCTATGCCTCCCTTTGTTTGAACTTTTTTTTTTCTTACCTTTCGACTTAGAGAAAGAACTTTTTTCTACCACATACACAGAACCTGGCTTCCTAAGAACAGCCTCGGCTGCTTGAAGTTTTTTAAAAAGTTTTGCCAATAAAAAGCTGAGCTTATTTATGGTATAATTCAGGCAAAACTGCTTAAAGCTATCAGGTAGTGACTGGAGTATGACATCGACCTGGGTTTTCCTGTCAATTTCAGCTCCTAGGATCTCCAGTTCATTCAGTAGACTGATCCTCTTCAGAATATGATCCATAACTAGGGTGCCTTCAGCCATGCTTGCATTCATAAAAAACCATGGCCACCTGCTTAGCAGCACGATTTTGATTTCTAAATATTTCTTTGAGGTTCATAATCATGTCATGAGCAGTGGACATAGACTGATGCTGATGCTGCAAAATATTGGCATGGAAGCTGAAATGTAATAGCGAGCCATCTGATCAGCTTTCTGCCACTTCTGATGGGCCTAGGTTTCCTGTTCGATCGCCACCTCATTAGGTACTAGTGGACAAATCTCAATTAATATAAACTTATAGTTCTCAGCAGTTAAGATAATGTCCAAATTCCTTTTCCAGTAACGTAGTTTAGTCCCGTAAATTTGTTTTCTTTGAGTATTGAAACGAGTGGATTGAAACAATTTTATTCTTCAGAATCACATAATTAAAAATAACCGTTAATTATGACGACCAAAATTTTGAATTTATTTTAATTTGGTTGTCTCTACCATTTAAAAAAAATTACCAGCATCCTGGTACCCTGTGAATAGCATGCATCGATGGGAGGATATCTACTATCAATCATTTGCCCAAACAAGCCAATTCCTTTTAAGTTTACTATCTAGGCAACTAACTCTACCAAGTAAAAGTAAACAGCTGGCATAACTTTGATCCAGTAAATAATAGCAGTAACTCAAATGAAGAGTATACTAATTATTTACAGCCAAGTATTAACCACCACATAATCCCAAATTAATCACTTTGCAATGAACTCTTCAGATGGAGAAGTGATCCACACTAACAATTATCCAGAATTATTCCTAAAAAAAGTTTGTACTGGCGATACAACAATTAATCAGTCCGATGGGAAGGATGGCCGTTTTGCCAACACGTATGATTTAATTACATCGCCTATAAACTCGCGATGGAGACCGCGAGATTTATTTGTAAAAAAATTCTCTCTCCCACTTAGATTTTTAAAATATTTTTTAGGATTATAAAAATTCGTTTAATTAAAATAAATTTATTAATTTCAAAAACCACACAATCTGAAAGAGTTCAAAACTTCTTTTCGTATACACGATTCCAAATATTCTAGTTTGCCAAATCATCTTTTCGTGTCTTAATGGGTAACAAATAAAATTTGATGAATGCATAATTTTTTCTTTAACTTTTCAACTAAGATAATGATTAAAGGTATTCAATTATTTTATTTTAGTTATATATTTTTTAAAAATAATAATTTATTTAAATTAAATATTTTTCTATTTAATTAATTCAAAATCTAGAATTAATTTTTACGTTTTTTCAAGATATTCGATTTAAAAAATCATCTTAAACGTAATATTTTGTAAAAAAATAAAATATCCAAAGTTTTTCCATTTAATTAAAAAAAAACTTAATTTTATTTTTTTATAAAATATTTAATTAAAATCAAATTTTTTAAATTAATTAAATTAACAAAAAAAATATAAAACAGATATACATCATCCATGCAGTTTAAAAAAATATAAATGCAAGATATGTATATATACCGCTTTTATGATCGAATAGAAATTTTGATGAGTTTTAGTCTCCTATTATAAAAAGAAGCTGTAATAATCATTTTTTAAATCAACTTCTTGCATCCCGATAACATCAAGGCTCTTCGATTTGCAGTGATATACAAATATATCACATCTTCATCCTTGAACATATCAGAAAAGTTGATCAAAACAGTCCCGAAGCACCAGCACCATCGCCGGCCATCCTGGCACCACCAACGCCGCCTATGCCGCCAGCTCTAGGCGGCTTTTGCTGCCACTCCTGAGATCTATTTTTTAGGTTATTTTTTTAAAAAAAATAGCACTAATATTCAGCAACATGTTGCTTCGAAGAACGCCTCAAAAACAGTTCCAAAAATGCTTAAAAAATAGCCCCAAACAACCTGCGCCGCTGCCGCCCATGGCTATTGTCGTTGCTGCTTTTTCTATCACTATTTTGCTCCATTTTTTCACAGTTTCTAGATAGTATTTTAAGGTATGTTTACTATTATTTTATTCCTAGGAAATTGCTCAAAACATAGTTCAAGAAACGTACCGAAAAATCATCAAAATCGAACCTGAACCACCGCTGGCAAAGCTGCCAATGGTGGCTATTTTTATTATTTTTTATGGCTGTTTTGGGACTTATTTTGCTGCTATTTTTAATACATAAAACCTGCAGAAACTTACCAGAAAAAATCATTTTAAAACTGTTGAAAAAACTACCGTGATCCATGCCCTAAAAGTCCCAAAACCACCACCTGTGCCACCGCCTGTTTTTCGTGTTCTTGGATATTCAATCTGTTCTTAAATATTCTAAACTAATATTTAAAAATAAATAAAAGCATTTACATCGAGAAACTTTGTCCCGTAGGCTCACATTCGATCTAAAAAACTAAAACTATCACGATCAACCCCCATGATTAAAAAATTAATTCAGACTAATTCAGACTGTGAAACTAATTCAAACTGTGAAACTGTGAATTAGTCGATGTCCCGTAGGGAAGAAGGTTGACACTAGCTCCTATGTCAAGAAGAGCACGGTCGATCGAGTGATCACCGATGACACAAGAAATGGTAAGAGTCCCGGGTCTTTGTGTTTGGGGATGGTGTCGTGTCCTATAACAGTGCTAACCTACTCAGTGAGGAGAACTTTCTTTGGAATGTTAGTTCTAGACTTACGCTTTTGGGTGCAAAGATCCTTTAAAAATTTAGCATAAGAAGGAACCTACTTTATGGCATTAAGGAGTGGGAGATTAATCTTGACTTACTTAAAGAGATCAAGCATGTCTTCGAGTGCGGCTCCCCTTTTTTCAAAAGGTGGCGGCCTGTCAAAGCCCATAGAAAAAGGAGCGCGAGGCTCGGATGGAGGTAGAACAGGAGCCATCAGTGGCTCATAGGAGGCTATAAGAGGAAACGAAGGTGTGTCAGCTTGTGCTAATGGTGCAAGAGATAAGGAATACGGGTCGGTCTTAGAGCCATCATACTGCTCCGGGTCACTAGGGACTGTGGGTGGTGTAGGATTCTCAGGGCGAATCTCAAGCTCTCGCCCATTCCTCAAAGTAATAACTACTGAGCCTACTTGTGGAAGCCACTAGAAGAAGCTGGTTGACTCTCTACGGAAAACTGACCCTTAGGATTAGTTACTGGTTGATTTGGGAGTTTGCCATCCTCTCATCGGCTCATAGCAGCAGCTAGCTGGCCTACCTGTGTCTCGAGCTTCGCAATGGACTAAGAATGAGAGCTCAATAGCTGAGTTCTCATATCAAGTTCTTGCAAAACTTTTAACACCTTATCCTCAAACGCAGTGTTTCAAGGCGGTGGTGGAGGTACGATTTGATGGACAAGAGGTGGATAGGCTGGCTGACTGTATCCTGGAGGAGAGGTCGGTACGAGGGTGGTGCTTGCACGTTCCCCTGATTGGGTTGTCGCCAAGAAAAGTTTGGATGATTTCTTCAGCCCGGGTTATAGGTACTCGAAAAAGGATCGTTACCTAGACGGGAGAAACCCTGGGATACATTGACCTGTTCTTACACAAACTCGGGGTACTGCGCAGCAAATGGACAGTCAAATACAAAGTGGCCGAACTGGCGCACAATGTACATGGGCCTGTAAAGGCGGGGGATGGAGCAGCAGGTGCTGTAGCTAAACCATTGGGCATAAGCTGACTCAAGGTTTGTGTCAGGGTGGCAACTAGGTCAGAGTCTGCGAAATCTCGTATATACCTCAGGATTTTGAGGTGGAGGAGACTATAGACCGATCAGTGCGAGAGGCGGAGGTCTGGTGTTAGATGTTTTTACTCAAGCTTTCAAAAAGACTCCAAGCCTCATTCTCATTTTTCAACATGAAAGTTCCACCACAAGATGTGTCGACAAACTGACGGTGTTGAGGTGTCAACCCATCATAGAAGCACTAGACTAGTTTCCATTTAGGCACCTAAAGATGAGGACATGCTCTAATAAGATCCTTAAAGAGTTCCCAAGTCTCGTAGAAGGTCTCGCCGTCAAGTTGCGTGAAACTCGTGATGGCGCGTTTAATTTGGTTGGTCTTGCCTATAGGAAAACATGTTTTTAGGAATTCCTGTTGAAGTTTAGTCCAAGTAGTGATCCTATTCGGTTCTAAAGAGTTAAGCCAGTGTTTGGCTTTATCTTTAAGGGAGAACGGGAACAGTTTCATTTTAAGGGCCTCGTTAGAGAAATTATTAATTTTGACTGTTGAACAGATCTCTAGGAATTCATCTGTGTTTGTACGGGTCCTCATTACCAAATCCACAGAAAGATGGGAGCATTTGAATGATGTTGGATTTGTTTTTATAGTGCGTGGCTCCAACCGTAGGGGGTTAGAGACAAGAAGGTGGCACATACTCCGAAGGAGTGAAGTACTCAATCAGAGATTTGACTTGTGGGTCATCCTGATGTTGGTCAGTCATGGTAGTGTGTCATATGAGTGAGGCTCATTGGGCCGTCCAAAAGGTGCGTTCAATTTCAGGGTCAAAAGGAGCTAAAACTATACAGGTAGATCGGAGGCCGAGCATGCACAAAAAAAATACTGGAGATGGGCTACAAGCCCCCTAAATCTAGTTTTTCTCTGATTGCAAAGAAAGACAAAAATTAAAACTCACAGTGCGTGGACAGAGATGATCCTCTTTGCTTGTCTTTGTGCCTATTTGTTCCAAACTCCTACGGTCACCAATCTTCGAAGAACCTGAAAAAGGAAAAATTGTAACTCACTGCAATATTATAAGTACCAGAAAATCAACAAAAATATTTATTGAATAAATCGTAGCCGTAATTAAATCCTCAGCAACAGCGCTAAAAATTAGTTTGTGTTGTACCGTACCAAAAATAATTATTTAAAACATTATTTTAACTACTAACCCGTAGGATAGTGGCTAACATCCAAATATCTTCCACAAGAATTTGAATGCGATTATAATCTATTTATAAATATTTTATTAATGATTTTCTTTAAGAAAAAGGAGCTTGATTTGAACTATGATTCTAATTAAATTAAAAGGCTAAAAAAGTCAAATATTTAAAATTCGAATAAGAAAAGGGGTTTTTAAGGGTTTAGAATCCTCCCTAACTAGCAATTTTTAGTTTCATTCAAACTCTAGTTTATCTTTATTCGATTCAATCCAATCCTATCGCGACTACATGACCAATAAGGATTATCAAGAAGAAAAGCTTGTATCCAAACCTAGCATACTTTATCTAAGCTTTTGGTACGGATCGTCCGGAGCACGACCCGTTCTAACAATGTATAGAGTATCTCATGTTCGAATATCGAAGGACAAATATAACAGTTGAATGGTCTCGTTTTTTTTTTTGGTAATTAATTATAATATAAAAGAAAAAAAAATACAGAATTACAAGGGGCACACCCCAGGGAAATACATGAGAACCACTAAGGGCTTACGACATACACGAATTTAACAAATAAAACCAAACCCCCACTTTAAGCGAAGAAAAGCTAACGACAAAGCATAAACCACACACAACCCGCGTGGATAGGAAAACAAGCAAAACACAAAAAAAAAAAAAAAAATCAACCCACCCACCATTGGGTAAAGGAGTACCAGTTCGAAGGGCCACCAGAAGACTTTTTCTTTTTTTTTTTTTTTGTTATTACTAGCCATCATTCCCGCCTTTTTCCATTGTAGTTGAGGACGAAACTTCACAGAAACCTTCATCGGCGGGGATGAGAGGCCTGACGTCAGAATCTATGCCCTCACACAAAACTTGCTCCCTAGCTCTTAGGGACTGGCTCCGCGTTATACGATGAGCCACCGCGGCCCCTCTCTCTATCACTTTAGCCTGCTATGTGATATCAACTTTATCGGCAATTATCCCCTCTCGCATGTCCTTCTTGTCCTCCTTAAGCACATCACCACCATTGTCCACAACATCTATATCCTTGGATATGCTCAATTCGCATGGAGTAGGGTGCAATGAAACATCCACCTCCGTCTCGTTACCTACACGAGACCCTACCTCTAGAGCATCAAGAGGTTTGGTGAGCTTACAGTTAGTCAAATAATGCCCGAAGGCTTTACAATGAGAACAAGCCGGCGGCAAGCCTTGATATTCGATGCGCACCTCAATGGATTCACCCTCACACTTGATTAAAACAGAGTGCTTCAACTCCTTTGAGGCATCAATTTCAACACACACCCGAGCATAAGAAATACGTTGCTTAGTATCCGTAGCCTTATCCAAATATAACGGAACTCCTAAAGCACTTGTAATACGGCTAAGACATTAAGAATTCTAAAATTCTAAAGGAAGGTCATGAGGTTTTACCCATATAGGGATTTTCGAAAGAGCCTCCTTCGTTAACTGTAGTCTCTTCCTCCATCTTCGCAGCACTAATAATCGACCAGAAAAGTGCCACAGACCTCTATCCAAGATGTTCTCCATAGCTTCGGTACTCTAAAATTTGAAAAAATAAAATCTATTATCATTCCCCTATACCTCCACCAAACTTTCCTGCCCCCACAAGGTCCTTGCAGTAGCTTGGACCAAGCCAAAAGCCAAATCTATATCTAAGAAATATCCCACTAAGCATGTTTCCCAAGCTTTATCATCTACTAAATCACCTTCAATTTCTATAATCTCTGGATGATAGGGATCCTTAGCTTCAATGTATTCCAAATTAATACCTGAAGAACTTCGGTTGAGTAGAGAACCCCAAGACTTACGCTTGGGCATTTTGTCAAGCACCTGGCGTGCAAACGCAAGTTTTGCTCCTACTTCACTGTCACGACCCCTCTCAGGTTGGGTAGAGTCCCTACCTTGAGTCCCTCGGCCCCCGAAAGAACCTCTACCGCGGTAGCCCCTACGATTCCTCAAAAGCGGTCTAGGTAGAAAACCGGTTCCAGGTAGAGCACCGAGTACGTGAGGCACCCCTGAAGTCCTAGTCTCAGTCCTCTGAACAGAACCCACCCTTGAATTACCTTCCTGGTGTTCAAAAGCAGCACCATTGACCTTATTCAGGTTAACATCCGTCTCCACGGCAATCGGAGTCGTGTGACCCAACACCGGCCCCTTCTTGACTGAGCGAACCCCTGCTTCATCGTCAACCATGTCATCCACACTTGAGAGACCAACTTGTACCCTACTGGTATCATGAACATCTTCACCAAGTTTCACCCACAACCGTTGCTCTGGTGGACAAACCCTAGTTTGCGCATCAGATGCTTCGCACGAAACCATAGCACGCTTGGAAATTGCGTCGATAGATGCAAGGACCCTGAATTGATTCGGACTCTCCATCTCGCCCATGCTCAGAGTAAAACAGAAGCCTCCTCAATTCGCACCCACAGTCGCACGCATTTTACTGAACTTCCGTCCATGGATAGTTGCTCATTTGTTCTTATTTTTTGTCTTGGTATCGTTTTCATAATCATAAAAAATAAAAACAGAACTAAATAACTAAATTAAAAACTCGTTAATCAAAACGTCAATGTCTTAAACCATACAACGACTTGAATTCAAAATAAAGAATAAACAAATGAGTTTAAGCTACTCTTAAGATATCGACTAGGAATTCATCATTCCTTAAGAACAGAAAAAGCTTAACCGATTATGTTGCGACTAAAAAGCATGAAAAGTTGAAGAAGAACAAAACCTTGAGTCTCCGTCTTTGACTTCTTGACACATTTCGAGCCTTCTAGATTGGCCTCCTAGCTTCCCTCGATCCGTTGTCTTCTAAAATCTAAGATCCCCTAATAATGAACCTAGGCCACCTATTTATAGGTGAGCTTTTCGCCAACAGTTTCAGTCTCCGGGTGCAACTCTATCTACGCACCCCGTCTGGACGCCAGATACTCCATCTGGATGTTTTTATGCTTCATCCAAATGCTAGACTTTTCTATCTGGATGCACTTCTTTCTATCAATATTTTGTTCAAACGTTCGTCAAGTCGTAATCATCACAATAACTTTTTCGTCCAGACGTCGTCTAAACGCTATTCTTACTTAACCAATTCCATCCGGACGCTAGATTCATCTGTCCAAACGCAACTTTTGTGAAAATTTTCATTGTCCCTCTTCTTTATTTTGTCCCGTTTTTCACCATTTTCTCCTCTAAGCCAGTCCCGATGATGCTGTTGACAAAAACAGTACAAAATAATTTATTAAACATATTTTTGAAACTTAACATAGTATATTTTATGGAATAGGATCGACATTTTTACGTATCGATCATTCACCTTCAACAGCCTAACTCTCCTCTTCATTTCTTGCCCTGAGTTTGTTTCAGCAGACGGGAAAGATGAACTTTGTACGGAAAAACGGCGTCCATGATTGGTAAATTGTCTTTTGATTTTAAATTGATAATGATAATTTGTTCTCTAAAATTAAATTAGATTTATAATATTTATCTACATTAAACTAGGTTTATAATATTTAATAATATTATTTTATGCTTTAAAGTAATTAAAATTGTACATGCATCGATTGTGCTCATATGGCTAGTGTGTGTGTGTGTGTGTGTGTGTGTGTATATATATATATATATATATATATATATGCAAATAAAAAGAGCTTTTCATCATAGAAAATTAAACATATGCATAAACAGTGACGAATATTTCGTTGGAAAATATGAAAAACTTGGTAAATTCCCTTCCATTGCAATACAAGTAATGATTTAGCCCTATTTTGCACGAAAAGCTAATTCGAGATAATAGAAGTTGTTCCATTATCCATGGCACAAGCAGCAGCAGAGCTTTTAGTCGCTAATTGTGACGGCATTTCCCCTCACAGGATTGTAAAGGGTTTGAACATCTAAAGATACCTAGAAAAGAATCCTCTCAAGAAATTTATACATGTTAAAACGCTTAATCTCTTAGCCTACTTAACCAACGGGCAAACCATGTTAGACATTTTTCTCCAATCTGAAAAGTTCAAAATTATAAACTAATTTGCCAGTTAAATGAAAATAGGTGATGAATGTTGCCGTCTATATTTTCTATAGAACTCATAAAAATTAAAGTTTTGTCAACAAAAATTCTTAGAGCTACCACTCAAAAAGAAAACAACAGATTAAAAAAAATAAAAAATAAAAATAAATGACGAATTCAAAAAACTTGATTTTCAATTTCCTTGTTTTCTTTATCCCATAAAATCCTTCAAAAACCTTGTGATCGGAAACTTGGTTTAATCCCTTCTAGCAACACGCAAGAGAATAAACATATAGTCCAACTATCAAAACCTTCACTAAAACCTTTCATAAACTCAAAAATTCTATGTCCAACTCAGGTTAAAAACGTCTTATCTTACCCAACAAGCAAATCTTGAGAGTAAATTTGCACACTCCAAAATTTTCCGCATTAAAATGATTCCGAATTAAGCCAACCAAGAAACAAACAAACAAACAAACAAACTTGAAACTTGAAACTTGAAACTTGGCTGCAATACTAATACTCATAATCACATTTTGATGCCGCTGCTGTCGGAGGAGTTTTGGGTATGCACTCACCATTTTAACACTCAAGCAACTCAACAAGTTGCTGTTGCTGCTGTTGTGTTGTGTATCAAAGTCACTACGTTCCACAAATTCAACGGTTTAACAGAGCGAACTCTAATTCCATCCACACATTTTACCCTCCCGGCCTCAGCTTTCATATATTCAGATGAACATGGATTTTGGCAAATTGCCAGACAAAATAAACAGTCAGGTCCGAAGTTTATATAGCAGTAGTTTGATCCATGCAAGACAAACAATGAAAAAAACAAGGGTTTAATGCAAATAGTTGTACATAAACCTTACACAGTCTCGGCAACTGCAGGATGTCGATGTTAAAGGAGAACTGACTATGGATTGATCATACCACAGCTTCCAGTGCACTGCAAGCTGCCCGCACAAGGGCGGTTGTTAATAACGATATTTAGTGGAGTAGTCTTTGGGTGCAATCACCAGCCCACGTCCCTTCCGGGCCCCGCGATATACCGTTTCAACGATGTCGATGAACTCCTGCTTATCCTTCAGTGCCCAGTTGATCTTATTGTTGTTTCCAGTGCCAAGATCGATCATGATGTGTTTGTTCCTGAAAAAGAACATCACGGTTGATGGGTCATACAGCTCGTACATTGTATTGAAATCGGGCACCTCCGTGATGTCCACCAAATATATCACCGCAAAGTTCTTTATGGTCTCGGCAACTGAAGCCAGCACCTCATCCATCTACAAACCCATAAATGAAACCAATTTGATACAACAGAAAATTGTCAACACCAAGCAGCCTTCTTCAGAATAAAGGGAGAAAACAGGAGCAAAAGCAAAAAAGCAAAACAAAAAACAAGAACATAAAAGAAGAAAATTTAAAAAAATATACATCCATATATCTTTCACATAACAATTGCATTTCATACAAAAATCATACATTATTTAAAGAATTGTACCATCCATCCATAAATCGCAGATGGCAAGTATAATCCAACACAAAATTTCCTAAAATTAGTGATTATAAATCTGCATTGTTCTTATTCATCATTGCATCTATCATTTTTTCCCAAGAAAAGTCTATGTACCCAGAGAAAGTACCCAGAATTTTATCCCGAAAGTAATTTGTAGGGTGTAAATTCATGTTTAATAGGATGTGAAACACACTTCAAGTGAATCTTAACTATCCACTTTAAATTCTGAGTAATTTTCTGGGTATTTTTTCTGGGTTCATAGTATTGTTGTTTTTCCCAAACTTGTACTTGTTTCATTTCTGTCTAATTTATAGACGTGTGTTGCCCAAATGTCCACAACGTATCCATTTCTACAAAATTCTAAAAAAAAAATTCACATTTGAGCGAGTAACCAACAAGTGTTATGTCTGACAAGGAGACGCCACCTCACGAGTAAAATCCATTTTTCTTAGATTCAACCTGGAAAATGATGCATGTGCAAGTAAGTTGAGGTAAGTAACGAGGTTGTGAAACACAACGACTGCAAGAACTTGAAGATTACATCTGCAGGCTGGGCGGAACTGATGCTCAACCGAAAGTAATCTTGGTAAGTCATATGAACAAGAAATAATTCATTTTGTTTACTTCAAAAATACAGGCAGTAAAAGTGCAACATGAAACAGTTTAGATGGGATGCATTACTTTTGGAAATGAAGGTCGGCCTGAGCCAAAAGATTAAGCTTACTGTCCAGCAGTGCAACCATTCAAGCGTGACATAGAGTTGAAAAAAGTAGGGAGATGGCTACTTCATATGACAACCACAAGTCCAAAAATGAAGGCATGCTTATGCCCAGCCCAATAAGCTAGATATATTACGATTAAGTTGGCATAATATAAAATTATTAAAACTGTGAAGCACGTGTACATGCGAGCGGGTGTGGGTACTAGTACAATACGGGTACCCCAGTGGGGCAAAACATAAAAAAGTAAAGTACTAGCGCATCTAGGTATATTGGTAGAAAACATAATTTTATAAATCTGAAGTAATGCGTTACTTGTAACAATTGGAGAATCAAAATACAAAAATTAGTAAATGATTTAGTCGATTAAGGTTCTAACCTTCAAATCATATTTTAAAACCAAAATCTATTATACAATAGAGAATGATTGATGTTGACATTTGTCCTATGTGGCACTCTCTTTTTCTTTTCTCTCTCACTAACATTCCTCTCTCTTCATTTAAAATCTATTTTTTTCTCTTTTCATTCTAGACACAGCCTTTTTTTCCCTCTCTTTATCTCACATCTAATTTTTTTCATCTCCCATCAAAAATATATTTTTAATATATACGCCAGAACACTATCTGTAAAATATAGTTGATTTTGCATTTTTTTAAGTATACATATATCGTTTTTTATTATTTTTAGTTTAAATTAAGAGTGGCATAATAAAAATATTTAAAATATCTCTTTTAATAATTCAAAAGATCGTTAATTATTTAAAATTAATTCTATAATTAAATTATGTTCAAAGTGCATTTAGGCACAGGTAAGATACAAACTAGAGTCACTAATCATACATTAAAGAATTTACAAGCCAAACCTTACTTCAAAAATCATGTTAAAGTATTAAAAAACTAAAGTTTTATGAAGCTTAATTCATCTTTATATGAAAGTATAAATTCTCCGGGTGGAGAATGCTCAAGTACATATATGCAAAGAATCAGGAAGTACCCAACATCCAACATGTATCTGGTACATATACAACACAATTTTTGATGTACACATCCTTCATAGTTTGAAAACCGCCCTAACTTCCAATATGCATTATTCAGCAGTAATTATTAGGAGTAAGACAACTTTAAAAACGTGCTAGACACTCCCAGACATGTACTGCACACTCCCTGACAGTTGTTGGAGTTTTGTCTAAGCATATCTATTATTATTTTTATTTTACAAAATTGGACACTCTTGGAACATGTGAAGGGACACAATGTCCATCACTTACAAACATGAATCATTTTATAAGTTTGGAAAAAAAAAAAAGAAGTAACTTATCATCTAATGATAAAATGAAAGCAATGTATCTCTATAACTAAGATCATTCTTAAGTACAAAAATATCCTATAAAGCTAAATTCATCTTTATATGGAAGCAAGTACATCACCATCGTCGCCCCACCACTATCAACAATGCTGCCATCAGTCCCCACCACCAACACTATCACCATCTCTCCACCATTGTTGTTGCTGCAATTGCACCTAAACCATACCACCAATGATGATGCTCTTTTCTAGGTGTACCACTCAAGTACATATTTGGTGTCTTTTGGGTACAACAAAAAACTAAAAAACTAAAAAACAATGTGAGAATGAATTTTGCATACCCAGTAGGCATACAAAGTACGATGCAGAGTACCAGTATAAAACATGTATCCTATACAAGTACATCATGTTATTTTGAAGTATAGATACTTTGTAGTTTTAAAACCACCCTAAGTTCTAAGTGTTAGGGTTGTATATTAAAAAACATGCATTGAATTTTTTGTATTGTTTTTATTTATTAATAAAAACTATTTTTTTTTTTTAATAAGAATCTGTATGAGTAATGTATGCATTTTATTATTTATTTAATATTGTGCATGAGTGTCTTTTATTCTACACTGTAATTAATCTAATGTGTAGAGTTCGGCTTACACACGGAAGACTTGTTTATCGATTCTTGTAGAATATAAGTTTTTGATCACAATTTTAAATAGATTTAAACAAACCATCAGTAGAGCCATAACACAGTGTCTTAGTAAATCTCTTTTGATTACGGGGAACAGTATAATTCCGACTTAGATCTGTTTTGATTGCGGAGAACGGTATAGTTCCGATCATAGTTCCGACTCATTGTGCCAATACACTTTGTGTGTATTCAATACACAGGACCGCGTTGGGGTAATTACTTTTATAATAACCATAATTTACACCCCATAATTATTATGAAATCTTATACTCTTAATTCCAAAATAATTATTAAACACGTATATTTAATATTCATTATTTTGATTCGTTACAGGGTACGATCTTTACGAATATATAAATTTTAATTATGTAAAGCCCTACAAGTAGATTTTATAATATGGCATATCAAATAAGTTAAGCGAAAAGTCTAAAGTAATTACGAAAGAGATAGATTAAATATAATTATTGATAATTTAATTTAATCGACAGATGTCTGTAGATCCTATCCCACGCCGCGTTTGATTCAATTCATATGCACCGTCATTGGATATTGGGATTCCGATCCCTTCACTAAGTGTATTGTTTAGGGAAAATTATTAGGATTTTGTACTAAAAAGAATTTCGTACTAACAAGCATGGCCACTTCAAAAATGGTGGCGCATACATTTCAAATGTGTATCGAGTCACAACTAATTGGACACTCCCTGACACATTTTGGCACTTTTCTAAGTGTGTCTACTATTATTTTTATTTTTTGGAATTAAACACTCTTCAAACACTTGTGGAACACACAAGACTATTACTTAAACACACACATGAATCATCTTACAAGTTTTAAAAAAATTAGGTTCTAATCCAATGATAAAGTGAAAGTAATGTATCTCTATAACTATTAATCCTTTCTCATTTCACTTTTTAAGTAATATAGTTATTAGGTTTTATTTTTACAATTTTTCTAGTAAATAGAATATAAAAAAGATTTTTTACAATTTTGATATGATAAAATATAAATATCTTTGGAATGTAAAGAAAACTAGTTATTATTTTCGTGTATGCATACTAAATACATATTGACCAATGTGTCCTAAACGTGTTGTGGACTTATTGTTTTTGAAAATGATGTGTCAATGCCTCTGTATCATGTCATATATATGTCCCATGTCCATGCTTCTAACACTTCGTACAATGCCAAAAGCTCCATCATCAAATTATTATTTAGATCTTGCTGATCAAAAAGAAAAATTATTAAGCCACTAATTTATCATCCTATTAATTTTAGTTTTGCCTTAGGCAATTAAACCCGCCACTCTGCATCTTGCATCGACCATCCAGCACATATATCAAAGTGCAAGGATGCATCAAAGCACTTTAGCAACCATAAAACATGCTAAATGTATACAACAGTACTACCTTATAAACTTTTGGGTAACAATGACAAAAATCTATTGTTCGCTATTAAAACTGATCATGCAATAATAAATATTTGGCCAAGGAGTTAAAATGTTTGTTAGCATATTAGTTTTATTTTTATTCCTCAGTCATAAGAGTATTATTGTTTATGTTGTAGTGGGTTTAATATAAATAAGCGCAAGGTGAAAGAAACTGATTAAGTTCCTAAAACCTATTTTCTTTCTCTCTTTCCTTCTTTCTTTTAATTCTCTCAAAATCCTAAGTCTTAAGTTCCTTGTACTTCAACTTGGTATTAGAGCATCTGAATCCCAATACTGCATTGGATCATTCTAAAGTTGTTGGAAGGGCACCTGAATTGCTGATGTCAATATCTTCGGTGATGATGTCATGCTGGTGTTAGCATCTATACGGTCGTCGAAGGTAGCTTCTTGAACCTTTGAACTCGTGTCGATCTCTTCATTTGGTGATTTTTGTATAAATTTTGGAAGTCAACTAAAGCCCAATCCCTAATTTATGTTTCTCTCATAATTGAAGACCTAACTTTTCAATCTAAAAATGAGAGGTTCAATCGATATTTTTAATGCTTCAAACCCATACGATTGGTCTCAAAATTACTCATTTAGGTTCAATTTGATGTTAATTTGGTGTTTAATTGCTATTCAAAGGGTGGATTGATGTTTTTTACTTGGTTTGCAATCTTCATTTGCACGGCGCGCCTAGCCTTTGCTTCAGTTTGATTTGTCGCTGGTTCTTAGTTCTTGATCTGAGTCAATTCGAAGTGGTTGACGAAGTCGTTGGTTCAACTTCTTGGTTCGAAATCTGTTTGATTCGCGCTTTGTTGGTACGCGATCTGTTTTGGCTTGATTGGTTGGTTCTAGATTTGTTGGTTCGTTGGTTCTTAACTTGGTTCAACATTTGTGTGGTTTGCGATTTCTTGGCTTGCGAATGGTTGGTTCACGAAGTTCTTCCCCTTTAAGTCACCTGTATTATTTGTTGGGTTCTACTACTATGGCCAAGAATAAATCTGCGATTTTGAAAGATCATGAGTTGACCAGATGTGTTCCATATGAGTGTTTAAATGGGCAGAATTATTTAATTTGGGCACATGTATTTAAAAGTTTCTCAGAAGAAAGAAACGATTAACATTACCGATCTTCCTCTTGCACAAGGAGATTCTAAATTTGCAAATTGAGAAAGTACATATTCAGTAGTTACGGGGTGGTTGTGGTATAATTTGGAGCCCTATATTGCTACTAAAGTGGAATTTTGTAATACGTCGAAGAAAATTTGGGATTCTTTGTTGACTCTCTCTCTCTCTCTCTCTCTCTCTACCCAGAGTAATGTGTGCAGGGTCTATAAGCTTTATGAGCAAATTTTCACCATTAAACAGTCTAGAAAGCCTCCAGCTGAATATTATAGCAATTTGAAGTCTTTAGGAGTAGTTGTTGTAGTATTGACCCTTCACCACTGATTTGGTGTAGCAGAGGCTTCATTGGGAGGACCTTGTGGTTCCTCTCGTCTTTCTGGTTTGGACTCTGACCTGTCGGGCTTTAAAAATCGAATTCTTACCAGTAAAACATTACCTACTGCTGTTAATAACTATTATAGGCTACTGAGTACTCGCTAGGGCAATCATCAGCTTTCGTTTCACAGCATGATAGTCGTGGAACTATTCGCAGTGGCCGTGGAGGTCGTGATTCCCATGGTGGCTCGCATGGTGATGGTTGTTCTAGTAGTCGTACAGATTCGTTGTTCCCAGTCCATCCCTGGCTATTTCTAAGTCTTCCACTTTCATTTGACAACATGGTAGTCGTGGCACTATTTGCGGTTGTTGTGGAGGTCGTGGTTCCCGTGGTGGCGCACGTGGTGGTAGCGTTCTAATAGCTATATTGATCGAAAGTATAATAATTGTGGTAGTATTAATCATATGAAACCCTATTGTTGGCGCAAGTATGATAAGCCCATCTACGCTAATCGGGTTACTAATGGAATTTCATAGACCCTCCTTCCATCTCTTCAGCATCCCTTAGTCCGGTGGATTTTCCTACTGGTTCTCATGAAATACTTGCTACTCAGTTGAGCGAGCTTGTTCAGATATTTTTCTCTATATCCTACATATTTTATTATTACTTTAGCAAACTTGGGTAATATTGCATGTGTTGTTACTTCGTCTTCATTATGGGTTCTTAACTCTAGTGCTAGTTCCCACATGTCCAGTAACCCATCTTTATTTTCTAATCTGGCTTGCACGCATCATCATATTGTCTAAACTGATGGTTTATCTCGCCCAGTTCATAGGCGAGGTGTGCTTCATCCCAACCCAGCCCTTTCCTTACCCCTGTCTCTTCATATTCTTAACTTTCCATTCAATTTTCTCTCTGTAGATCAATTAACTAAAGTCTTACATTGTTCTATAATGTTTTCCCTTCTCGTGTATCTTAGGATCTCCAAACTAAGAAAATGATTAGTTCGAGGCATGAAAAAAATGGCCTACAGTTTTTGGATACCAATTGCCATCCTAACACTGCTATTGCTGTCTTGAGTGCTTCTGTTTTTGCTTTAGTGACACCTCTATGTGGGTTATCTAGCTTTGATCAAGTTGAAGTTTGCTATTATGTCCTTGAGTCCTATATCTCATTTTGAATCTAAAGCTTGTCAATTTAGTAAGCATTACCGTAGTTGATCGTTTCTGTGTTGATCGTGATATCCTTCATCAGACTAGTTGTGCTCATACCTCTTAGCAGAATGGTGTAGCCAACCGCAAGCATCGTCACTTATTAGATGTTGCATATACCTCGCTATTTCACATGTAGGTACCAACACACTTCTAGAATAATGTTGTTCTTACAACTTTTATCTCATTAACCGTATGCCTTCTGTTGTTTTTGACGAGAAGTCTCATTTTCTTTATTATACCCTAATTCTTCTCCTTTTACCCTCACTCCTCGAGTGTTTGGTAGTGATGCCGTTGTTCATGTTCCCGATTCCGATTGTAATAAACTTTCTCCATAGGCTCATAAATGTAATTTTCTTGGGTACTCTAGTACTCAAAAAGAGTATCGGTGTTATCATCCTCAATGTCGTCGAATATTTTATTAGGGATGATGTCACTTTTTTCCAGAAAGGAGTTATAAACCTTATCTCATGTCGTGAGGGGGACCCCTACTTTACCCCTACCTCTTTCTTTCTCTGAGCCTGAACTATGTAACCGCCCATTGGAAGGGTATCATTGATCTTGAGATCGGCCTATTGTCCCTTTTTCTCTGACACCATCATCCTTTGTGTAGGGCATTCTTGCTTCATCTCTCTCTTCCCCCACTGAAGGATGATCTACCCATTGGGAAACTCATTTATCTTATGGTTACTCACCTCAATATTACTTATGTTGTTGGAATGGTTAGCCAATATATGCATACTCTTTGTCAGCCTCACTACTATGTTGTTTGTCGTATCATGCGTTATTTGAAGAATACTCTTGGTCGAGGTTTATTATATCGCACATATGATTCATTGTCTATAGTTAGCTTTAGTGATGCAGATTAGGCTAGAAGCCGCTTTGATTAGCGCTCTACGTCTGGTTATTGAACTTTCATTGGTGGCAATTTTGTTGTAGAGACCCGGTACGCTTTTAATATTTGGTTAATTCTTTTAATATAATTAAATTACCGGAGATGATTTGTGATGATAATTTATGGTTAATTACAGAATATTTACTTAAAATTTTGGGGTTAAACTAAGTTGTAAGTATAGGATATAGAAGATGGAGTCAATAGAATTGAATTAAACTAAAAATGGATTAGGAGAGCATAATCTAGAAGAGAAGCAAATAAAGAGAACTAGCCAAACAAGGCCCTAAGATATTTTCTAGAAGCATGGAGAATTAGAGAGAGTGGATTAAAATCCAAGACCCACCCCCCCCCCCCGGTCACTTCCCGTCGGTTTCTTCTTCTTCTTCCTCCATTTCTCCTTTCTTTTGTTCTTCCAACCATAATAAGATCCAAGCTCTTGCCTCCCTTCAATTTGGTGAAATTAAAGGCTTGTTTGGAGGCAACAAAGAAAGGAGCAAAGTTTATTTAGCAAGAGAAACACAAGGAAACATCAACGAGCAAAACTCCAAGTAGCCGAAACCCTAGGAGGAAGAAAGTGATGGAATGTCAAGGCTTTGAGCTAATTGAGGTAGGATTTAGATTTTCTCGTATGTTTTATATTGATTTGGGTTGATACTTTACTTGTATGAATAAAACCTAGTTAATTTCATACTTGATTAACAAATTCATGGATTTGTGTGTGATTTGAGTTGGGTTTGATGAAAATGGGAGTTTTGAGAA
>JAUMHN010224201.1:0-20538 GCA_032360265.1 Heliamphora ciliata | reverse complement strand
TATCCTCGCTTTCCCATTGCATGTGAAAACTTGTTTTATTGGCTCTGGTGAGTCGTGATCTAAACCATTTTCAAACTGTTTTTAATGGCTTGAAAGTGAGTGAAAAACTGCACTTCGTTTATCCAGCATGTTTAGCTTATATTGTATGTGTTGTTTAGAATCTGCTGAGCCTTGCGTCACGGTGTGGGATTTGTTTTTCTTGAGGTGCCGATCGCGCTGGTTGATCTGAGGTGCCGGAGGAGGTGGAAGAGTGTAGTCTTCCTTTTTGCTAGTTTTGTTACATATTTGTTGTAACATGTTTTCTCGGCGTTGGAGCCTTGTAATGCATGCAATTTGGCGTTTATATACAATGTATGTATGGTTTATTTAGAGAGTATATTCTCGATTTGAGTGTATGTTTGGTTGCTTATGGGTGTTTCACGTGGCCTAGAGTTTGGGGCGTGACAAATATAATTTTCAGTATACCAACCCTAACACATATTTCCATAGCAATGCAAGTTTATCAATTCAATCTAATACTCAACAAAGTCATTATCTTTTAAGAAAACTTATCCTTTCTCCTAATATTTTAAAACATGAGACTAGTTATCAACCATATGAAACCTAAATAGATAAATATACATATATGCATAATTCATTACAAGCATCCATGGATCTACAAATATCATAACAAATAATAGATGGATTACTTTGAATAACAAACCATGAACATCAATCATTCTTCATGTCGCGTCTCGAGAAGCTTAAAGTAGGGAGAAAAAATAGACATTTAATAATAGGAGCTCGAATATTCGATTTTGAGAATATAGCTGGGAGTGCAATTATAATTCTTTAGCATAATGAATTATAATTAATATTTTGTGAAATTGCTTTTGGGATGAGATGAGTTTTCATAATTACATTAGGACTCCAAGTCATATTTACTCCATAGATCCCAGTTGTAACCTATTTATATGTTGTTATGTAGCACTATCCACCATATATCATTATATATACAGTTAGGATTTTCACATATTCCCTTGGTGGTTAGAATGAGTTATGAAGAACAAGTTCAAGGAAGCCCACACTATAGACGTGTTTTAGCATACTGGAGAACAACAAAAAGCTTGGATTTGGTGCTTTAACATAAAGTTTACATATATGAAAGTTTATAGACTAAATGTTATTACAACAACTGTAGACACCCCAATCTAACCAAGCTGAATCTTAGCACGCATCTCGAATGCACCCCAATGACGAAAGTGTAAGAATCATGCTCAAAGATATTCCCAAGCAAGTAAAATCACGAATTTGGATCAAAACCAAAGGAAAAACCCTAAAAATTGTAACGACCCAGTTTGAACCCTAGCTGTAACAATCCGATTAGAAATGATCTGTGTAAAGACCCAGCCCAAACTGTAGTATTAGCGACAGTTAGCCAATGAGATCTTAGGTCACTAGAAGGATAAAAACTCTAACTCAGCCCAAAACTCTAATTCAATTTGGAAACCAAAAAAAGACCTAATACTCAAGAAGCAAAACCCTAATACTTAAAGAAAACTCCCAACATCCTAAATTAAGTAAATAACATGAAATATTAGATTAAAAATTAAAATTTTTCATAATTAGGGTAAAATGACTATTTTGCTCCTAGTACAACAAATAGTCTTAAAAATCTAGAATTTGACATATGGATACCCTAAATAAGATATTTAAATACAATTAAGTAACAAAAGACAAAATAACATCAAACAATGATAGAAATTCCCCTAGTGGCAGGCCATATTGGGATATGTGCCCAAAAAGTCGCTTTTTACAATTTTTAGCTCAAAAATGAGAAAAAGTTATACAAATCAAGTGTTATTATGATCTAAAACTTTTTAAACAAGTAATATATATGATAATATAAAATTATAGGTCAAAAAAAATAAACAAATCATTATGAAAATTCTTACACAGTTAAATAAGTCAAAAGGTTATATCTAATCCAAATAGCTTAAAATAGCTTATAATTGTCTACATTTAAACATTTAATTGTTGTTAGAATTTTTATAAACCATAATAATAATAACACTAAAATAATTCATTTTAGTAAGTTAGAAAAGCAAAAAGATACATCAAATCAATTTTAAAAATACTTTCTTGAACAATTTAGTGCCAAAAACACTACCAAATAAGCAATAAATCAAAATTTGAGCACATAAACCAACAAACAGTCCCTTGGCCGAATTCCTGTCTTCCCATCTGCAAAATTCAGATATCAAATTTCTTAAATAGAGTCCCATCTCTCATGCAACCAATAAAAAAATAAGAAAATGAAAAAATGGCCTTACATGCACTTATTAAACCCACTCACCTCCTGCCTATGAAACCAAACCATTGGGAGCCTTCTTTTCCTTGAAAAATTCAGTGAAGAGGAGAGTGAGAGACGAAATTTTTAGTCTTCAAGGTGTTCTAGAGAAGGAGGAAGAAAAAAGAAGAAAGAAGAAAGAACCAAGAGAAGGAGGAACACGGTGGTCTTTGGAGACCAAGGGAATCAAAAACTAAGTCCTACTCTCCCTTCTACCATTATCTAATCATTTTAAGTTAAGTAAAACCTCTAAACATTCTATCCAATATCACCTTAAATCTCCCTCAACTCATCTCCTTACACATGTAAAAACAAGGACTGAAAAATGTATTAAAAAAGCGTTGTAGTAAGAAAACTAGGATTTTTCATGATTTTTATGGTCAATAATGAGCTCGCATGTTTGTATCCATGGGTTGTGTAGCTTTTAAAAGTTCTAAAACAAATATATGTTAGTCTTAAATACATGCCAGCAAAGAAATGAAATCAAATCTTGACACAACATGAGCTAGAACACAAAACCCTAAAAGGCCTGATTTTTAGGCTGTTTTGACTTTCTATCCCAAACTTTGATTTATGATAACTAATTGTAGAACAATGATCTAAGTATGATTTTTATATCCAGACCTAGATTTTGAAGTTATCTTTCATAAAAAATTGGTTTGAAGTAATTTTATTGGGTAGAACTTGAGATATACCATTTTTGCTAAAGAGTGTTAATTTTTTACCACCCCAAATTGCAGACCTAAACACCTTAGGTTAGAATGAGAACCAAGCTTAGGTCAAACCATGTAATTTGTAGAAAACATGTATGTATTGCTGTTCACCAAAATAGAGCCTAAAATATAGAGATTTGATAGGTCAAAACACACATCAAAATCATTGTTGTAAATCAGTGACTGATAGAGCCTTGTGTCACATATTTTTGCATCACCAGAAACTCATGTTTTTAGTGACCAAATACAAATGTGGTTTTCATGCAAAGTGTAGATAACATATTGAACTATTTACAGACCAAAAACCAGACCTAGATACCAACGAATAGTCCCCCAAACTATTTGTGCATTCTCTATTGTAACAAGGTTCTATTGAACCTTTTATAGCTAACTGAACCCATTTTATAAAATGGCCAAATTCTCTAACTTGTTCCAAATAACTACCATTAGAACTAAACATAAACCATGTAGGGGACAAACTAAACCAGAACATATCTAAAAATCATACCCATAGCCATTGATTTGATGTCCCAAAATTGAGACCAACTAAGGCATAATTTTTGTACTTTTCTCTGTAAAGTGCTGAATCGTTTTCTCTTAAATGAAACAAATGACCTATTTACCTTAGTATCTAACCTTAGTGTTAAACATAAAGTTGTAGAAAATATTTTTATTTAAACGGTATCCAAAAATCAAAACTTAATTCCATGTCTAAGTACCCCAAAACACTGTTATGCATTTTAAATTGACAGTTGAATATTTACCCTTAAATTGTTAAGTGTATAGTGACATGTTTTATTGTGGGACTTGAAGTATAGGCTTTAATTAAATTATATTGAATGATTAGTGTATTATTAGTGTATTAGCATGATTATTTGATGATTAGAATCCATGCTGCTAAGTTAGATTTATGTCTTTATAAATTGTAATTCTTGTGTCACATACTTATATTCCATGCTTTAATGAGTTGTACCATATGCTATATTGGGTTGTACAATTTGCCATGCTTAGTTGCATATTATGCCATTGTTAATTGTACGTTAGAATATAAGTTGTTATGTCACGCCCCAAACTCCAGGGTCATGTGAAAAGAATCCACCAAACTACCATTATGAAAATAAGATTTTTCATTTGGAAAACCATCAACCAAAAATACAGCTTTTGGAATTAAAAGGGTACCTAAGGTTCATCTCTCATAAATAGTATACATGCAGTGCCATACAAGCATAAGATATATCACCCCAAGGCGTACAAAACACGCCTCCAGAACATGCATCACATATAAGAATACATGTTTTCATAATAAAAAGGAAAACTAAACAATAGTCTTCCGCCACCACGGGCACCTCTAGATCAACTCCACGTAACCATCAACACTTGAAAAAGATTTTAACAAATCCCACAACGTGAACCAAAACCCAATAGAAACATACTATAAAGCCATAAAACAAGATATGCAATCGCATAGCATAAGTTGACTCAACCACAAGAGTCTAAAAATGATTTTCCTGCATAAAATCCCAAGTTTTCCATCAGATTGCCATGAGTCTCAAAAAGGTTTTTCATCCTCAAAATCGAGTATTTCAACAATGGAAATAATGTTTAACAGTTAATGAAAAACAATAACAAAACATTATTTTTCACTCGGATCATACAGCCGAGAAAAAGTAACAACTATAGACTTCTGCCCATTATCTTAGTCCTGAATCATTTAAGACCTATTAGGTAATGACAAGTTCTATACGGAGTCACAACAACGAAACCACATCATTTACAAGCTAAACTCGAGAGAACGAAGCACCCACCAGTTCATTTACGGGTTAAACCCGAGGGAGCGAAGCACCCACCATTTCATCTACTTGCTAAACCCAAGAGAGCGAAGCACCCAATCCATACACTATCACGGTACATCTATAGAATCCTAAAAAATTAGTACGTAGCTCAGCTACGAAAATATTTTAACAATTATACGTCAAACGTATATAAAACGATCCAATGGCCAACCGCCATATCATCCATCAAACCTGGAGATTAATCAAAAATATTTTCAAAAATGTTTCCACTCTGAGACTCAATCCCGAAGGTTAACTCCAAACCTCCAAAACACGGCTTTCAAGGTTTTCATAAATTCTCTATTTTTAAAATCATCTTTTCAAAAACCATGAATATCCATAAGTCCATATCATATAATAAACTAAAAAAAAGCACAACACATGCTTTTTATCCGAACAAACAAGGTTTAAACATGAAATGTGACATTTAAAAATTTTTCAACTGGTAGAAAAGCGTATAACTACATGTAACACCCGTTAAAGACAACATAGTCTAGGAACCTACCTCAAAGAGTCAAAAACTCGATGCCCGAAAATTGAACTTCGTCAAAACGAGAATCCATCTGGATGGATGTGAAGCTGATGGCGTGGATAGCAAGGATCCACAAACATATCGTAAAAAATGAAGCCCCGGGCCCTCAAAAGTCTAGAGAGGAGGTGGAGAAATGGAAGGCTTAGCCAAGAAGAAAAGGTTTTCAAAATATCTCTACGCTTTTGATACTTATAAACCATGGCAAAACAGGGGTTCAGTCGACTGAACCTCCCCTTCAGTCGACTGAAGAAGGCTACTGGAAAGCTAAAAAAGCTCTATCGACATAGTCAGTCGACTGGCTTGCCTAACTCAGTCGACTAACTCAACATACTGTTGACCTAGTCAACTGGACCACCTAGTCCAATCGACGGGACAACGAAGAAACCATCATTTTATAAAAAAATAGGTTTTTCAGCTCGCAAGCTAACCAAACAAGCCTTAACGAAACCCGAGAAATAGTGAAACACATATATACATGTTCTACAACAAAGAGCATAAACAAACACGTCGAACATATATATATATATATATATATATCGAAAAAAAAAACGAAATAGGGTCTCACAACTCTCCTCCCTTAAGGAATTTTACCCCCGAAATTCACTACAAGGTTACATGGAAAACAACTCCAGATATTTAGTATAAACCCCAGACTCAAGCTCCCACATTACTTTCTTAACCCCGTGATGAAGGCGTAGGACCATGACATAAGCAATGATTCTCCCTCTCAACACTTGCTCATTTGTGTCCAGAATCCTCACACGTCGCTCCTCGTAGGTAACATCCTCATCTACTTGTAGTTCAACCCAATCTAGACCATGTGACGGGTCAGGCTCATACTTCTGAAGCATGGAAATGTGAAACATGTTGTGCAAAAATGCTAATTGAGGAGGCAAAGCTAGATGGTATGCTACCTCCCCAATCCTACTAAGGATCTCAAACGATCCAATAAAATGCGACGATAGCATCCTGTTACAGCCAAACCTCATCAAACCTCTACGTGGCGAGACTTTCAGAAACACGTGGTCCCCAACTATAAACTCCAAAGGTCTCCTCCTCTGATCAGCATAACTCTTCTGGCGACTCTGAGCTATCACTAAACATTGGCAAATTACGGCAATCTTCTCTGTCGTCTCCCGCACTAAGTTAGGTCTGAAAACTGTGGTCTCTCCTACATCTGTCCAACATATCGACGATCTACATGGCCTACTGTACAGAGCCTCAAAAGGTGCCATCCCAATACTAAACTGATAACTGTTATTGTACGCAAACTCTACTAAGGGTAGGTGATCTTCCCAAGAATCCCAAAAATGAAGTATACAAGCCCTCAACATATCCTCCAAAATCTGGATGGTACACTCGGACTGACCGTCCGTCAGTGGGTGAAAAGCAATGCTGAACGTCAAGCTTGTCCCCAAAGCCACCTGAAGACTCTGCCAAAAGCGTAATATAAAGCGTGGGTCTCGATTAGAAATAATAATCACAGGTACTCCGTGTAGCCTAACTATCTCACGGACATACAGCCTACCCAGTCTATCCACCGAATCCTTCACGCGAATATGAAGAAAATGTGCAGACTTCATCAGCCTATCCACTACAACCCAAACAGCATTGTGTCACTTCAGCAATCTAGGAAGTCCTAATACAAAGTCCATCATGACATTCTCCCACTTCTATTTTGATATCGACAATGGCTATAACAATCCTGCCAGTCTCTGATGTTCCACTTTTACCTACTGACAAGTAAGGCGCTAGAAAACGAACTGAATCACATCCCTTTTCATTACCTTCCACCAGAACTGACGGCGCAGATCATGGTACATCTTCGTACTTCCTGGATGCGCTGCAAGACATAAATGATGAAAATCATGTAGTACCTCGGCACGGCACAACTCTGGTACAAATAATCTCCCTATCAATCTCAAACTCTGATTTGGGCTCACAACCCATCCTGCCGTGTCCTCTCCACTAGCAATACGATCCCGTATCATCTGAGCCGCTTGATCTATCTGATGAACCTCTAGCACACATGCAACCAATGCAGGTCGTGAAGCTACGAAAAATAAAGTCGCACCTCTCCTTATCTCCCTAAGACATAGATCAAACTCCGCAATCTCTCGAAGCATATCCCATTCTCGTATAGCCACGGAAGCTAACGAACCATGAGATCTCCTAATAAGAGCGTCAGCCACAATATTGGCCTTCCCCAGATGAAACTGCAAGTCAAAGTCATAGTCTTCCAACAACTCCATCCACCGTCGTTGGTGTAGATTCAAGTCTTTCTGGTAAAACAAGTATTTCAAATTCTTATGATCGGAGAAAATCTCAAAGTGCTCGCCATAAAGATAGTACCGCCATGTCTTCAAGGCGAAGACCACAACTGCTAAGTCCAAATCATGTGTCGGATAGTTCTTCTCATGAGTCTTCAACTGCCAAGATCCGTAAGCTACAACCTTACCTTCTGCATCAGAACACAACCTAGACCATCATGTGACGCATCACAATACACTGTGTAACCCAAACCTCGCTCAGGAATAATCAACACTGGTGCACTGGTCAACCACTTCTTCAACTCCTAGAACGCCAACTCACAGGGCTCACTCTACACGAACATGACAGATCTCAAAGACATTCTTTGAGATCAGAGACATTCTTTGGTCGTTCCCAAGAGCGTCCATCCGTATCTATAACAATCCTACCGTATCTTTCATCCGTATCTAGAAAAGTTCTTCACAAATCACCGATAATAGCCTGCCAAACCCAAAAATTACAGATCTCAAAGACATTCTTTGGTCGTTCCCAATCTATCACTACATTAGTCTTCGAAGAATCCATAGACACCCCATCTTTCGATACCACATGTTCAAGAAATCGTACCTCGAACATCTAAAAATCACACTTCTCGAACTTCGTATACAAGCGATGATCTCTCAGAATCTGTAGAACGATATGCAAGTTCTCTTCGTGCATCTCCCTCATTGGTGAATAGATAAGAATATCATCCACAAACAGAACCACAAAGCTGTCTAGATACGGATGAAAGATACGGTTCATCAAATCCATAAACGTCGCAAGAGCGTTCATCAAATTGAACAGCATAACCAAAAACTCATAGTGACCATAACGAGTTCGAAAGGTGGTCTTCGCTATGTCCTCGTCTGTAATCCTCAACTTGTGGTACCCTAATCTCAAGTCAATCTTCGAGAAGCAACTCGACCCCTTCAACTGATCAAACAAGTCATTAATTCTCGACAAAGGATACTTATTCTTCACCGTTACCTGATTCACCTTTCGGTAGTCGATACACAACCTCAAGGACCCATCCTTCTTCTTAGCAAATAGAGCTGAAGCTCCCCACGACGACGTACTCGGACGTACAAACCTCTTATCAAGCAACTCCTAAAGCTGTACCTTGAGTTCTTGCAACTCAGCTGGTGCAAAGCGGTAAGATGGCATAGAAATGGGAGCATCTCTTGGAACCAGATTAATAGAAAATTCTATCTCACGACTCATTGGTAACTCGAACAAGTCGTTAGGGAAGAGATCTGGGTAATCACAAACCACTGAAGGAAATTTCCCTCGAACCTTAACTGTCTCATCCAACATAAGAGCAGAAAAAAGGAAACCCAACTTCCCTCGATTTCGAGCAACACCGGGCATAGTCACAAAACGCTCATCCCAATCGCCCACGAAATAAAAACAATCACCAGCAGGCGTATAGATCGATACCCTCCATCGATCGCAATCGATAAAGGTACGATAGGTGGTTAGCCAGCCCATCCCTAGGATGACATCAAACGTGGTAATGTCTAGAATGATAAAGTCAAACTCTAAACAACGACTGGTGATTTCCAACTCGCAAGATCTATAAACTCGATGCAACACCACCTTTCCACTGACTAGGGTCTCTACGCTCAACGCACTACCCAACAAGTCTGTCTTCAACCCCAATACAGATACAAAAGGAGAGGAAATAAACGAATGTGATGCTCCCGTGTCGATAAGAACACTGACCCATGATCTATATACTAAGAGAGTACCTCTGATCATAGATGTGGTAGCTGCAATATCGGGCACGACTAGTGCTTTTGAAGCACTGGGATTAGTGAGGACATAAGCTCTGCCCTGTGCTGCTCTGCCCTGTCCACTATAACCCTGGCTGTTGGCTATCTCACAGACTGCACTAAGGCACCCCCTTCTGTAAACCTAGATGTCTAAGCCCTAGGTTGCTGATAAGCTTGTCATCCCTATGTAGATGGAACAACTGGTGCTCCTGTTGTACTCTAGATACTTCCTCCTCGGGGACAGTTCCTACGGATGTGCCTAGACTGGCCGCACTCAAAACATACTAGTGGCTCTCTCTCCTGCGACTGAATAGGTGCTGAACTCTAGACCTGGCCCCTCAGCGGGCACTCAGGTGAATGATGCTCTGGCTGTCTACATCGATAACAAATGAACTCTCTCCGCTTTGGCCTTTCCGTAGAAGCCACTAAAGGTACAGGTATAGAAAACTGCGGCTGATACAACCCCACAGGATAAGAACTCAAACCAGACGACCTTTGGCACTTGTTCTTGCGCCCCCTAAGACTATGCACATCCTCCATCCTGCTGACTCCTAATCTCTCTGACCCAGTGCATCTCGTTCAGGGTATCTTCCACGATCATGGCTGTCTCTACCAAGTTTGTAAAGACGCGCATCCTAAATGCTGCCACTCTATCTTGGATCGTGGGCCTCAAACCCCTCTCGAACCTCTTCGCACAGAGCTCCTCTGTCACCACAATCTTCTATGCAAACCGAGACAGGCTGGTAAACTCGGCCTCATACTGGACCACTGTCATCGTCCTCTGAGTAAGAAAAAGGAAATCCTCTCGGTAACGATCCCTTGTGGTCTTAGAAAAGTACTTCTCCAAAAATACCTTTGTAAAAGCCTCCCAAGTGTCACCCACTGTAGTCCTAGCAAACTTTCGCCATTCATGGGCACCTCCTCTCAACTGAAATGCTGCAAACGAAACCCTCAGATCATCCTCCACTATCTGAAGCGTATCCAGAATCCTGGTCACCAGCTCCAGCCATTTTGTGGCTACCGTGGGCTTAGGATCCCCGATAAAGGTAGAAGGGTCTAGGCGTCGAAACTCGTGCATTGCAATTGTCGCCCTTAGTTCGAGTATGCTCTCTCTGCCCCTAGCGGCCTCGACCAACTGCTGGATGGAACCTACCATCTCACGTAATAGATCTGCCATGTAAACAGGTCCTTGGGGAGCATTAGCATCCTCGACATCTACGACTGAAACATCCCTTCGGCCTGAACCACGGCCACGTCCTTCCCGCGTGAACATAATTCTATACGTAAGTAACAAAAAAATATCAGCTTTCATACAACATGTTATTACTAACATAAAAGACATAATCATACTAACACATAGCCGTTCAAGATTATATAAACACATCTCACACACTGAGGAGAACCAACAAGATGGACGCGTCAATTTAGATAACCTACTTAGATTTCTTACTAGAAAACACGTCGACCAAACACATTTCTAACTTGGCTTCCAAATTTGTTAATCCAAATGCCCGAAGGCAAGACTAATCAATCCTAAGGTCCAACCTCCATACTCACGTATACACAAACTATCATGCTCACAAGGTGATGCACCTTCTTCCCATAGCTCTAGGTATTCGAACTTAGAGTTCTGATACAAAGTTATTATGTCATGCCACAAACTCCAAGGTTACGTGAAAAGAAAACACCAAACTACCATTTACGAAAATAAGATTTTTCATTTAGAAAATCATCAACCAAAAATACAGCTTTTGGAATTAAAAGGGTACCTAAGGTTGATCTCTCATAAATAGTATACATACAATGCCATACAAGTATAAGATATATCACCCTAAGGTGTACAAAACACGCCTCCAAAATAGGCATCACATGTAAGAATACATGTTTCCATAACAAAAAGGAAAACTAAACAGTAGCCTTCTGCCATCACGAGCACCTCTAGATCAACTCCACGTGATCATCAACACCTGAAAAAGGTTTTAACGAATCCCACAACGTGAGCTAAAGCCCAATAGAAACAGACTATAGAGCCGTAAAATAGGATATGCAATCACATAGCATAAGTTGACTCAATCACAAGAGTCTAAAAATGGTTTTTCTACATAAAACCCTAAGTTGTTCATCAAACTCCCATGAGTCTCAAAACAGTTTTCTATCCTTAAAATTGAGCATTTCAACAATGCAAATAACGTTTAACAGTTAATGAAAACAGTAATAAAACGTTATTTTCTACTCGGATCACACAACCAAAAAAAGTAACAACTATAACTCTTGCTCATTACCCTAGTCCTGAGTCATTTAAGACCTGTTAGGTAATGACAAGTTCTATATGGAGTCACAACAATGAAACCACTTCATTTACAGGCTAAACCCGAGAGAACGAAGCACCCACCATTTCATTTGCGGGTTAAACCCGAGGGAGCGAAGCACCCACCACTTCATTTACTTGCTAAACCCAGGAGAGCGAAGCACCCAATCCATACACTATCACGGTACATCTATAGAATCCTCAAAAATTAGTACGTAGCTCAACTACGAAAATATTTTAACAATTATACGTCAAACATATATAAAAAGATCCAATGGCCAACCGCCATATCATCCATCAAATATAGAGATCAATCAAAAACATTTTCAAAAATGTTTTCATTTTGAGACTCAACCCTGAGGGTTAGCTCCAAAACTCCAAAACACAATTTTCAAGGTTTTCATAAATCTTCCTTTTTTAAAATTATCTTTTTAATAACCATGAACATCCATAAGTCCATATCATGTAATAAACCAAGAAAAAGAGCAAAACATACTTTTTATCCGAATAAACAAGGTTCAAACATGAAATATGACATTTAAAGCATTTTCAACTGGTAGAAAAGCCTATAACTGCACGTAGCACTTTTTAAAGACGACATAGTCTAGGATCCTATCTCAGAGAGTCAAAAACTTGATGCCCAAAAACCAAACTTCATCGAAATGAGAATCTGTCTGAATGAATGTGAAGTCGATGGAATAGATAGCAAGGATCCACAAATAGATCGTAGAAAACGAAGCCCCAGGCCCTTAAAAGTCTAGAGAGAAGGTGAAGAAATGAAAAACTTGGCCAAGAAGAAAAGGTTTTTGAAATATCTCCAGGCTTCTGATGCTTATAAACCATGGCAAAACATGGGTTCAATCGACTGAACCTCCCCTTCAGTCGACTAAAGAAGACTACTAAAAAGCTAAAAAAGCTCTTCCGACATAGTCAGTCGACTGACTTGCCCAACTCAGTCGACTAAATCAACATACTGTCGACCCAATCAACTGGATCACCCAGTCCAGTTGACTGGACGATGGAGAAACCAACCTTTGGTCAAAAATAGGTTTTTCGGCCCCCAAGCTAACCAAACAAGCCTTAACGAAACTCAAGAAAGAGTGAAACACATATATACATGCTGTTCTACAACAAAGAGCATAAACAAACACGTTAGACTTTTATATATCGAAAAAGAAATGAAACTGAGTCTCACATGTTATACCATGACTATTGTGATTGCGGCACTAAAGACATCTTGGGTGTTACCTCTTGTATATTTTTGAGTTGTATCTTGATATGGTTGATGTGGAGGAAGGCAAATCTTTTTATCTTGACAAGTGAGTCTTAGTTAATGGGGGTGTCGACAATGGCCATATACGTCGTGAGCCGTATTACGTCATGAGCCATATCATGTCTCGAGCCTAACTGCTGGTATAGGCCGCAATGATCGGGAACGCTGACGTACGAGAACCTAATATACGGGAACGTAATGGTGCCATTCAGATTAGTGTGTTGGGTATGAATAACTTTGGGCTATGCACGTCCTAAGCAGTATTACGTCCTGAGCCGTACCACGTCTTGAGCTGAATGCCCGTTATATGCTGCTGTGATCGGGAACGTTGGTGTATGGGAGCTTAACGTACGAGAACGTAATAGAACCACTCGAAATTCGATTGGTTGATTTATAATCGGGGTGGGCAAATGCATTCGCATTGCGCTCTTCATTACCTACATAATTTGTTATTTAATACTTGTCTATTGTATTTATATCTTTGCACGTCTCCTTGATTTATAAATGCTTTAAGTATTGTATGAAATGCGTTGTGGTGAGTTTGTGCCATGAGATTGGTTAGAGAGTTTGGAGAGTTTTCTTCTGGGTTTTGGCTCATGGCATTCGTGCCATAGGTGAGGAGAAGGAGTTCTTAGAGAAAGTCACCCCCGAAGGAAAAGAAGGTTTTAAAGAACAGGGTGAGTGGAAGGAGCCAGTGGACCCCGATAATGCTTGCTGAAGATTCGAATCTTCTTCTTTTGTTCTTTTTAATCAGTTTTCCTGTGCGTATTGTAATTTTTGTAAACATTTTGTGAAAATGTAATTGCTATGTACTTTTGAACAGTTTAGAATCCTTAATGGTGTAATATTTATGATATGTAAATATGAATAAATGGTTAGAATATTTCCCTTATCTATACATATGTATGTTCCGATGAACCCAGAGGACATGACATTACGCCTGGTCCACAATTCTGTGGGATTAGAAGGTACTGACTTAGAAGGTACCACGTTCAGAATGTAAGTTAATGTCTCTAAAATGAGTCTTCAAAACGAATCGGGTAATCCTGAATAACTCATCATGAACCTTGTCATCCCCATGAGAGTCATATTTCTTCTTTTTGTTAGACTATTCTACTGCGGAGTGTTAGGTGCAATCAACTGGGATATAATTCTTTTTGATGACAGGTAATCCCTAAACTCTCCAAAGAGGTATTTTCTACCACGGTCAAATCATAGTGATTTGATACTTTTACCTAGATGCTTCTCCACCTCCGCCTTGAATTTTTTAAATTTCTCAAAGTATTCAGACTTACGGTGCATTAGGTAAATGTATCACATCCCTTGAGTAGTCATTAATAAAACTAACGGAGTACTCAAAGCCACCTCTAGCCTGGATTGTCATAGGACCACACACAGCAGAATGAATCAATTCCAACGGTTCTTTAGCTCTATAACCTTTAGCCGAAAAGGGCCTCTTAGTCATCTTACCCTCTAAGTAAGATTCACAAACTGAAAGTGCTTCTACTTTTAATGAACTCAGAAGTGTTAGGGTTAGTATACTGAAAACTATATTTTTAGTATTTAATTTTATTTTAATAAAATTAATTTTTTATTTTATTAGATCTATATGAGCAATGTATGTGTATCATTACTTTAATGTTATGCATGGATGTCCAATATTCTGTATAGTATTTAATCTGGTGTGTAGAGTACGGCTTGCACACATAAGATCAAATTTTAAGTTCTTGCAGAATATAAGTTTTATGTTCATAGTTTAGATAAAAATAGACATACAATCAGTGCGACTATAATACAGAGTTTTAGTAGGCTTATCTTGGTTACGGGAAACAGGTAATAGCGTCGTTTATTATTCTGACTCTCTGTGCTAGTACACTTTGTGTGTATTGAATGAGATATTTGAAATTTTAATTAATTTTATACTGACTATTTAAATTAATTCACACTCTAAGGTTATTATGAATAGTACTTATTCTTTTAATCTTGAAATAATTATTAACTTACTTATATTTAATATTCGTTATTTTGATTCATTAGAGGGTACAATCTTATATGGGTCTACATTCTCGGTGAGTTGGATAGCGGTATTATTTATATGGTAAATATTAATTATTGACATAATTTACGTCCCGAAAGATCGGGATTGACGATACCCCCTTAAAAAAACTTATAAGTTTTGATCGGGCCAATTCCTGCTGGTAGATTTGATTATTCGACAGTCAAATATGTTAAGCGAAAGGATTTAAGGAACATCAAGATGTCGATTAAATTAAATTATCAGTAATTAAATTTAATTGGTGGATATCAGGAATCTTAACGTGGGGAGAAATGGTAAGCATTTAACAACAAGAGCTCAATGCTATATGGTCTTGAGATTATGGGTCAGTGTGCAATTATAATTCTTTAGTGGCGTGAACTGTAATTCAGTATTTTATAAAAATTGTAAAAATCACTGTTGGTTTTCTATAATTACAGATACTGCTATAAGGTTTGCTTAATTGCAAAAATCGCTGATACGTGTCTGTGTTCCACTGGAAGTTTTACTCATAATTACTCTCTAGGTCCCTGCTGTAGCCCTATAAATATGTAGGTAGGCTGAACAAGTTTCATAACTTATTTTCTAAGACTAAAGCTATCCAAGTTCTACAAGTACGAGTTCTCGGAGAATTATAGCCCACACTATATCTGGTAATTGCATAAGAGAATACAGTAAAAGATCTGACAGGAGTTTCAACTCGGATTTAAATCGTAGTTAAAGATTCGACTGGTAAAAAGGTATTCTTTTAAATTAACTTCGGATGCACGACTTTTATTTTGATCATTCGTTATCAAAAGTTTGTATCTGGAGCCCGTTTTGGCATTTTGCCCATCCAGTTAATTTGTTTTAGATAATCGTTTGTAAAAATAAAGATCTTGACAGTTTTACCTTTAATAAAAAGTCTATTTGTAACAAGTCTGTTTATTCTTTTTAGATTAATATGGCCCAAGCATAAGTACTAAAGAAACATTTAGTTCACTAAAGAAAAAAAATTCTCTTCTATGGTAAATTAGATCTGTTATTCATTTCAGTTAGTTACAGTATAGGAGAGATAAGAGATACGACACACAGATCATCCACCAATGTACCTAGAAGAGGATAGTGAAAACTACTTAAACGAATGTCTTCGGAACTAATTCAATATAATTAGATTCTAATAAAAGAGATGTTAAGCAATGGAACAAGTTAGAGATTTTGGCCATTTTATTAAATGGGTTCACTAAGCTATAAAAGGTTAAGTAGAACCTGGTTACAACAGAGAATATACAAACATTTTGGGAGACCATCCGATGGTATCTATGGCACTAGGATTTTGGGGTTTTAAAAATGTTCAAGCATAAGGGAATTCAAATGATGTTTAGAAAATATTTTAACACCTTGAAAGTCAAATTTTAAAAACTATTTTTATTAAAAATAGAGTCGCCACTTGATTTTTGAGAAAAAATCAAAAAAAATAAAAATGGCTACTGATCTTTGAAACGTTTAGTTAGAGAAAAAGGGTCCGGAGGCAAAGGTACAAATCGGGAAAGGTGTTAGGCACCCTGTTCGTCCAATCATAAGGTTGGCCTCCACTAATTATCATTGGTTCTTTAATTGAATTTTTCAAATGCATGCAAATAAAGAAAGTGGAGGCAAAGAGAGAACAACCAAAATTAAATATAAAAAATACATAACATATGTATATAGATTGCCAAATAAAATAAGTATAAAAAAAATCTTAAGTCCTACGGCATGCTATTTCTAGCTAAAGGATACATGGAGTACACCCACATGCAATTTCACCAAAACAACCTAAGCTATCATGATTTGAATAAAAGAACAAAAACATACTAGAAATTAATATGAACATTGCTAACCATATTATCAAAATCCTAAACATACTTTTAAAGAAAATAACTAAAACATGCACATCACTAAAATAAACTAGGTTAGTATTAACATAATTATTTTTTACCAAAAAAAATGTTAAGCTAAAAAGTGTACACAAATTCTATACTCAAAAGTTTAATGTTAAAGAAAAACTAGTAACAAGAATTTTTATGTAATTTTTTTGTTATCTATTTAAAAAAAGATTTTAAGAGTTAACTAAAATAAAAGAAAATGAAAGAATATCTACAAAGAAGAGTTAACCAAAAAAGTTTTAAAAGAAAACTAAATTAAACTATTTAATCAAAGATCTAGCTATTTTGAATTTTAAAACAAAAGGGAAGAAAAGAAAATAAAAGAAATAAAAGAAAGGAAATAAATAATAGAGTTTTAACTATTATTAAAAGAAAAAAACTATACTTCTATTTAAAAGATGAAAAAAAGAAGAAGAATATTAACTAGATTAAAAGGCTTTTCATGACTTTTGGGTTTAACAAAATGAAAGAAAAAATAATAATAAGTACTATATATAAAAAGAAAATAAAATTAACACTAAGAGAAAAGAAAAAAATAACAAAAAAAAGGAAAATAAAACTAACAATAAAAGAAGAAAATTAATCTAATGCTAAAAGAAAAAAAGAAAAAATAAATAAATACTAGTAAAAGAACATTAAACTAATGCTAAAAAAATGAATATTAAGCTAATACTACAAGAAAAGAAAAGAAAGAGATTATTATAAAATAAAATATAGGTGTAATATTGAGAATTACCACCATATAAATGTAAGCACGTTGATTTTGATGATAATGACATTGTAAGTCATATTGTCAATTGTATTAGCACTAATCTATGAACTTTCAACAGTAATAAAAAGTGTAAGTGTAAATGTGAACAATATGAGAATAAAGAAATTATCAAATTACATTTAAACCATATACATTATACATAATTCACATTTATAACTTAAATGAAATGGAAACGGTATGTAAATTAAACTAACTATAGATGGTATGAGAATCAAAATTAAAGCTAACCCGATCACTCCAAAAGAGAGGGAATAGAGATAGAAAAATCGGGGATCTAGACGGAATACCTAGATTACTAGTGAATTCTCGAGTCGGGAAATGTGCTTCAATAGTCAAATCCTCAGGTGATGATCCAAACAAAGATTTCAGTATCGGTTGGAGGTTCGGCTCTTGGTACTTAGGAAGTGCTTTGGCATTGGGGCTCAGGATTGCTCGACGAATCGGTAGAGCTTCTCTCACTAAACTTCTCTCTAAAATTATATCCTAAAAATGTACGCTGGGGTACGATATTTATAGAATTCTTTAACTAATTAGATGTTGACATGTTTTGGGACACGTCAGGCCATTTGAAGTTGGTGGTCGTCAAGTCATAACTTGGCGGTCGACATGTTTGAAAAGGTTCCAAGAGCTTCTATTGGTGGTCGCCACAATGTAAGTTGGCGATCGCCATGTTGGAGGTGGCGGTCGCCACTTTTGGCTAGGGTTTCTAAGAGGTTCTATTGGCGGTCGACACATTGAACCTGGTGATCACCACAAAAAATGAAAGTTTTCAAAGGGTTCTATTAGCGGTTGCCACATTAGAGTTGGTGATTCAAAAAGATTTGATTAGTTTAAAGGTTTTGTTGATTGGGTTCAAAAATTGAGTTTGGATCATTTTCTGAGGATCGTACTGAGGCACTATTCCAATCGTTTTCATCATCAGATTCACCTAAAATTAGGCGGGGTTAAATTGGGATGTCTACAATTGTCCCTCTTTAATATAACTTGTATAACAACGCATGATGCAAGTTATATTAAAGATCTAGAGACAACATTCATTTGACCGAGTCGTCAATTTTAGGCCACAAACGCACAAGCATACATATGATGTTGGTCGTACCTGAATTTTTATCAAGCTGCCTACGTACTCCTTTGCTACGGATGAGACCAAAACATAGTTCTTAAGGCAAAATGCAAGGATGCAAGATAAGAAACATGATGCGGATGCTAATCATGAACAAATGCTAACATGATGCAAACACTGGTACAATCGAATAACTCCTAGAGATCGAGTCAAGGTCTCAAGAGAACACAAACAAGTCAAAGATCGAGTCAAGACCTAAGAACTCGGTTGGGGATAAGATAATCGAAAGGATCGAGTCAAGATTCTAGAAATTACCGTAGCTAGGAAAGAAACAACGAATTGATCGGTCGAGTCAAGACCTAACAACTAGGAATGATAACGGGATAAGGATAACTAAAAAGTCGAGTCATGACTTTAAAATCTTCCTTATAGGAGAGAACCACTGATTAATACGTCGAGTCAAGACCTAAAAATTCAGGACAAAGCACAGGATAAAAATAATTAAAAGCCAAGTCACGGCTTAAAATTAAATTTATCGGAAATGATAACTTCAAATTAATAAGTCAAGTCAAGACCTAAAAATTCAGGATGAAGCACGAGATAAAAATAATTAAAAACCAAGTCACGATTTAAAATTAAATTTATCAGAAGGAAATCCATGAATTAATAAGTCGAGTCAAGATCTAAAAATTCGAAATGAAACACGAGATAAAAATAATTAAAAGTCAAGCCACGGCTTAAAATTAAATTTATCAAAAGTAAATACCACGAATTAATGGGTTGAGTCTGTTGGAGGCAATACTACCAAGATTATTGTTTTTGTAAATCATATTTGGTAAAAAATTAACTGGACGGGCAATCGCCAAAATGGGTTCCAGATAAAAATTTTGACGTTGAACGATCAAAAATAAACCCGTGTAACCAAAGTTAATTTAGAAGAATACCTTTTGTCGATCTATTCTTCAACTACGATTTGATTTCGAGTTAAAGCTCCAGTCAGATCTTCTATTGTATTCCCTTACGCGATCCTCGAACGTAGTGTGGGCTACGGATTATCGAGAACTCGTACCGGCAGAATCCCGATATCTTTCGTCTTGAAAGATAAAAAATATGATATATGATATGAACTATCAATCTCAAACTGGTTCAGCCTACCCGCGTATATATAGGGCTACAGCAGGGACCTGAGAAGTAATTATGAGTACGAATTTCAGTGGAACACATATACCTACAAGCGGTTTCAGCAATTAAGGAAAGATAAGTAGCAGTTTTTGTAATTTTCATAAAATACTGAATTACAGTTCACATCACTAATGAACTGTAATTGCACTCTGACCCATAATCTCAAAACCATCTTACATTGAGCTCATGTTACTAAATGCTTACCATTTCTCCCCACGTTAAGATTTTCAATACCCGCTAATTAAATTTAATTACAGACAATTTAATTTAATAGGCATCTTAATATTTCTTAAGCCCTTTTACTTAACTTATTTAACCGCCGGATAATTAAATCCACCTGCAGCGTTTGGTCCGGTCAAAACTTATAAGCATCCTTAAGGGAGTATCGTCAATCCCGATCATTCGGGGCATGGATTCTGTCAATAATTAATATTTTCCATATAATTAATACCGTTATCCAACTCACCGAAAATATAGACCTATATAAGATCGCACCCTCTAATGAATCAAAACAACGAATATTAAATATAT